>PVIC010016317.1:0-34042 GCA_004025085.1 Thryonomys swinderianus | reverse complement strand
TGGTCCAGCACATTCGACGCCACTCTGAGAGAGCTGCAAATGGCCGTGGTGCAGGTGAAGTCGACCCGGATGGATGCGGCCCTGGCAGAAGGACTGGCGTTGTGGATCACCCGTGCAATGAACATTCTTAAGGAATGGGCGGGAATGGGAACCCTGGTTGCTTTTTTGTTTCTAGCCTGCTTGGTTGGTTTGCGGTGCATCTGCGTGGTCAGGCGTGCTCAGAGGCGAGAACGAGCTATGCTGATTCAGGCTTTTGCTGCCCTAGAGGCTGGACAGTCTCCCCAAGCGTGGCTGATGGCACTTGACGAGTAACTGTTGTGCGCAGGATGCGAGGCAAAGCACTGCACTCTGGGTCAGCAAGTTGCGGCCCTGAGAAGAGCAAGTCTGATTGCATACAGGTTGATACCCCAGGCCCTGTCTCTGAGAAAAAGGTATCAGGCAGGTACGGTGCTCGCGAGATGATAAGTCTTGTGCTGGATCGTTTTGGGACCCTTTCATTTCCGATCAGAGATCAGACCTCTACTCTTGCCTGGCGCATTTCTTCTTCTGGCCATTAAAACAAAAAGGGGGAACTGTGGAGAGCCAAAGGGCAACTGCACCCAAAAGATAGCGCTGAGGAAGTAGATCAAGTGGTCTGAACCACTGAAAAACAAGTCTATATCTGCTGAAAAACAAGTCTATATCCGCTGAAAAGCAAGTCTATATTTAGGCATTGCCTGATCAGCCAGTTCGCTTCCGCTGTATAGCCGCCTATCCCAGAATGCTACGTGTCCTTCAGGCATTGGCTGATGACTATGTGTATATATACTGGGAGAGGCCTGTGAAGAGTTTTTTTGTTTTTGCTCGAGTAAAGGATCCTGAATAAAACAGCAGAAAGAAGAGTTCGCGGTCGCGTCTTCCTTGCTGGTCGAGGGGGGAAGCGACATAAAAGTATCTTATTTTCCTTTCTATTCTCAAAGATTTTTCAGGATATATCAGTCTAGCTTGGAGCTTGTTTTCCTGAAGTTTTTTTAAACACTCCCCCCCCCGTGTGCTCTTTGGTTGAGTGCTTCTTTTGGAAAGTCTGCTGTAATACTAATGAATTCCCCTTTGTAGGTGATTTTCTTCCTTTCTCTAACTGGTTTCAGCATTACATTCTGTTTTTGTGTACAGGAAAAATTGATAATTGTAGTCTGTAGACACAATTATTGTCTTGCCTGGCACAGACAGAGTCCTATAGGTCTCATTTATGTGTAAGTACAATTCTTTTCATATAAGTTTTCTGCCATTATCTCTGAAAACAGTTTTTTTAATGTCTTTTTCTCTGCCTCCTATTCCTGAATGATTCCAGTCAGTCTTGTTATTCTTTCAATCATCTAGAAGCTCTTGGATTATTTGCTCATGGTTCCTTGCCTTTTTCCTTAGATTATTTCTTTCCTTTACATTGGCTCCTTTCCTATCCTCTAATTCTGAAATTCGGTTCTCTGATTCATTCTTCCTGCTTTGCCAATGTTCATTCTACCTCTTCATCACCTGGAGCTTTGTTTGAAGCTATTTAAATAGTTCCATTCCTTTGCTATCTTAGATCTATCATCTCTCTGATCTCTTCTTTATGAAGTCTTTCATTGTGGACAGTATATCTTCATCTCAGAGATGAGTTGTATTTTCCATTTTAATAGATGTTCTTTTGACACCATCTCAGAGAATCCTGGTGTTGAATTTCAGTTTGCTCTACTTCCCTTTTCCATCAGTTCCATGTGGTAGTGACCATTATGGCTGGCATTTGAATATTTTCTCATGCCTACTCATTTGTTTTTACTGTTGGTATTTATTTAATTCCTTGCCTGGTGTCTTGGCAATGTTTGTTGAAAGTCTCTTTTTTATATTATCTGTGAATATTTGAAAGTGACTCCATCATAGGTTGCCCCCCTTGAATCTGAAATAACCCTTGAGAATTCTCCATTCTGGCATGTCATGGGAGATTTTGAACATATTGAACACATTTTCTTTGTAACCATAATAATATCAGTAGCAACAACAGTGTTGAACACACTATATGGTATGAAAATGTATGACAATTGCTATTTTGAAGGCTTTGAAGTCATGACTTACTACTATATGCATGTGGCAATATTTTGAGTTAATCAGCAATGTGCATGAAACATGTAGGTCTTAAATGTACTTCTAGGATTCTTTGGGAATAAAATATCACTAGGGATGAGACTTAAACATTAAAACAGAAACAACAAGCCTACTGGAAAACGGGTTAGGCAAAACTCTTGGAGACATTGGCTTAGGAAGAGACTCTATAAGTAAAACCTCTAAAGCACAAAAACTAGCAGAAAGAATCAACAAATGGAATGTCATCTTACTGAAAAGCTTCTGCACAGCGAAAGAAGTCACTGGCACTGCTAAAAAACAACCAGCAACATTGGAAAAAATCCTTACTAGCTGTTTATCAGACAAAGGGCTATTATCTACAATATATAAAGAACTCAAACAGATCAGCCTCCCCATGTTTAAAGACCCAATTGAAAAATGGGCATCTGAAATGAACAGACACTTGTCAGAGGCAGAAGTCAAAGCAGCTAAGAAGCATATGAAGAAATGCTCAACATTACTGGTCATTCGAGAGATGCAAATGAAAACAACACTGAGATTTCATCTCACTCCACAAACAATGGCTGCGATTACAAAATCAACCAACAATAAATGCTGGCGAGGCTGTGGGGAGAAAGGCACCGTCCTCCACCGTTGGTGGGATTATAGACTTATGCATCCATTGTGGAGATCTGTGTGGAGATTTCTCAAAAAGCTAGGACTAGGGGTCCCATTTGACCCTGCTACCCTCTGCTAGGAATATACCCAAAAGAATTTTAAAAATCACATTGGAAAGACAGATGTACACCATTGTTCATAGCAGCTCAGTTCATGATAGCTCAGTCTTGGAAACAATCCAAATGTCCATCAACTGGAGAGTGGATAAAGATGATGTGGTTTTATGGGCCAGAGATTATGCTCAGTGCTTCCAGCGCCTACCTCATAAGCACAAGGCCCTGAGTTCAATCCAGGTAAGCACATACAATGCTGAGCATGGTGACTCACAGCCACCAGCAATCAATACCACATACCACAGTGTTGGGTGTGGTGGCTCATGCCTGTAATCCCAGAACTCAGGAGACCTGGGCTACATAGTGAGTTTAGGGGCAGCCTGAACTACAAAGCGAGACCCTGTCTCAAAAAAAAAAAAGATGTGTTTTTTTTAATAAAATGGAGTATTATTCTGCCCTAAGAATGAAAAGATTAATTCATTTAATGTGCAAATGGATACACCTGGAGGACACACTAATAAGTGAAATAAGTAGATCACAGATAGGCAAATACTGGATCTTTTCTTTGATATGAGCACCTGTAGATGCAAATGAGCTCTAGAAAGTATGACAGTTTTTGTAGAATGGGAAGTTTCCAAAGAAAATTTGGTGTGGGAATGTAATGAGGGGAAGGAATAAATGTGATTCTGAAAGAAAATAAAAGAGTATGTATATAGGGAGAGGGGAAGTGTGGGTGGGTAGGGATATGGGTAAAAGTGAGAATTAACTTGTGTCATATATTGGTACAAATTGCCCGATGTTATGTGTGATTGTGAGATGTATGTAAATTGTAGCAAAAAGGAATTTTTTAAAGTTCACTAGGGAGACTGGGAGGTAGGAAGAAAGAAAGAGAATGAAATCTTAGAAATATGATTAGCTGATTTACAAAGATCACGTAGATCTTGAGGATCTCATATATGCCAGAGAGTGACACAGATTAAAGGCACATGATGAAAACAGTAAGAACTGCGAGGTACACAGCCTTTGGAGACTTTGCATACCTTCTTATAATAGTACAGAAGAAGAATTATGGCATACTGATATACTTTTACTGTTGGATTTGGTTCTGACTGAAAGACACTACAGGGTGTGGGGATGAGAGGTGAAGAATGGAACCTAGGAGTAGAATGAAAAACAGAAACTAGTTTCACTGTTCTATAAAAATGTAAGCAAGTCAGTACCCAAGAGAATTTAAAAACTCACATTGGAAAGACAGATGTACACCATTGTTCATAGAAGCTCAGTTCGTGATAGCTCAGTCTTGGAAACAACCCAAATGTCCATCAACTGGAGAGTGGATAAAGAAGATGTGGTTTGTTTATAAAATGGAGTATTACTCTGCCATAAAGAATGACAAGATCGATCAATTTAGGTGCAAATGGAGACACCTGGAGGATATACTAATAATTGAAATCAATAGATCACAAACAATTACCGGACCTTCTCTTTGACATGAATACCTGGAGATGCAAATGAGCTCTAGAAAGTAGGACAGCTTTTATAGAGTGGAAAATTTCTATAGGAAACTTGGTGTGGGAATGTGATGAGGGGAAGGAATAAATATGATACAGAAAGAAAATAAAAGAGCATGTATAAAGGGGGTGAGGAGGTGTGAGTGGGTAGGGATATGGGTAAAAATGCGAATTAACTTGTGTCATATACTGGTACAAATTCCCCAATGTTATATATGATTTTGAGATGTATATAAATTGTACCAATAAAGAATTCAATTTATTAAAAAAATGTAAGCAATTCAGAGACACCAGAATGTTGGAAAGATTCAGTACTAGAAAAGTAGCAAAATAGAAAAATATAGTTATGTCAGAATGAGGATGTAAAAAGAGTAACTACTGGGTCAAAATCACCAACAACAATATAGCAAGTGAAGCACATTGGTCAAAAGGAGACTAAAGATGAGGCCTGACTCATTCAACCTTTTTGTTTTGCCTGGTCTGTCTCAGCACAGCTCTGGGGGTGGAAAAGGCACTGGCTAGCACCTGCCGCCCTAGCCGGAGGAAATGTTGTGGTCCTGCTTATTGATGATGTTTTCTGGCAAGTGAACTCTCCTGTGTGCACTTGCCAAGTCTTCTCAGCACAGCTCAGTCATGAAATGGGGCCAGCTGTCAGGCCACCGCTCTGGATACAGATAGGGGTGCGAGCCTACTTGTAGATGAGCTTCTCAGAGATATGCTCAGCACACACTCGCTTAGTTCATTTCAGTGCAGTTCTAGGCTGTTGACTTTGACTATTGACCTTGTATCCAGCTACATTTCTAAATTTGATAATTAAATTTATTATTCTTTTGGTAGAGCTTTTATGATACTCTATATAGTGGATATTATTGCTGAATATTGCCTGTTTAAATTTTTCCTTATGTATTTTTACGACTTTTACTTTTTGTCCTGCCTAGTTGCTGTGGCAAATGCATCTGGCACAATATTGAACAAGCAAGCTGCCAGCGGATATCCTTGTGTTGAATCCTGATCTTAGTGTGAAAGTTGTTATTTTTCCTCATTTATTATAATTCTAACTGTTCATTTCTCATACATAGCTTATATTCATTTGAGATAATGTGCATCTATTACAAACCTCTGTAATGTTTTCACCATTAATGCTTTCTAGTTTTGTCACATGCTTTTTATACACCTGTGGAGAATTCCAATTTTTTTTGTTTTGTGTTTTTTTCTTTATTTTTGTTTCTTTGTGTTTGTTAAGGTAATGTATTACATCAATTACATTTCATATGTTAAACCAACTTGATCAGGGTGTATGATTTTCTGATAACCTCTATAACCTCTTTAACAATATATTATTATTTTTGCCTCCATGTTTAATAGAGTGATTCCCTGTAATTTTATTTATTTATTTATTTATTTATTTATTTATTTATTTATTTGTTTGTTGGATCTTTCTCTCCTTTTAGCATCAAGTGAATGGATGCTTCAAAGCATGAATTTCTGAGTACTGCTCCCTTTCGGACTCATTAAGGAGTTTGAGAAATGTTGTCATTAACTCTTTTTAAAGTTTGGTACAACTAGGTAGTGAAGCCCTCATGACAAGGACATTTTTTCTTGTTGTTGCTGGTAGGATTTCATTATATTTTCAATTTCACAGATTGATATAGGTTGTTTAACATTTTTCTATCCTCTCGTTCACCTGTGGAATTTCATATGTTTCTAGTAATACATTCATTTCAGCTAGACTTTCCATCTCTTTGGGATACAGATTTTAGAAATGTGCTTTTATCTTGTGGCATTCCACTGGATCTGTGTTGATGTCCCCATATTCACTGCTAATATCATATTTGAACCTTTCCCTTCTTTTGTTTGATATGGTTGGCTAAGTGTCTGTTGATTATATTTGGTCTTTCTAAGAACTAACTCTTGGATTCATTGATTCTTTGTATCATTTTCTGTGTCTCCATTGCATTGATTTCTGCTCTCATCCTGATAATATTCTCCCTTGCTTGAGCTATATGTTTGTCTTGTTCCTTTTATTATAATAGTTTGTGGTTCAGCATTAGGTTCTTATTTGAGTTTACTCTATTTTTGGAGGTAGGACCTCACTGCTATGCATTTCCCATTTTAGAAGTGCATTCAATGTCTCATAAATTCCTGTACGTTTTACTTGGGTGACAAATTAATACCAGAAATTGTTTAACTTTGTCTATGGCCCCTTGGTTCATACATAGTATTTTGTTCAATATCTATGTGTTCGTGAGGACCTTGGAATTTCTTTTGACATTCAGCTCCAGTTTGAATTCGCTATGCTCTGAGAATATGGAAGGGATAACTTCAGTTACCTTGCACTTACTTCAACTTGTTCTATCAAGTATGATGTGGTCTATTTTGGAGTATGATCCACAAGCAGCTGAGGTGAATGTTGATTCTGACTTTTTTAGGGTGAAATACTCTATAGCTGTCTATTGAGTTCATTTGTTCAAAAGTTCAGTTTAGCTCAAGTATCTCCTCATTGATTCATTACAGATCCAGTTAAAGATCCAGTAGACCTTTAGCTTTGTGTTCTTGGGGAAGTGACTTCACCTAGTACTGCTATCATAGTGGCTTTCCGGCTTTTCAGGTCCATTAATGTTTGTTTTATACAATTTGTTGCACTAGAGTTTGGTGCGTAAATATTTTTGAATATTTCTTTGTCCTCAATTGTTCCTTGTTTGAGAATATAGTTGCCATCTTTGCCTCTTTTAATTTGTTGTAATTTAAATCTCTTTTATCTGCAATTAGATAGCAATTCCTGCTTCTTGCAGTTTTCTGTTGCATGCAGAATTGTTTACCATCCCTTTATTTTCAGTCTGGGGTTTCTTTCTGTATTACGTGTGTTTCCTCTACACACCAGAGTGTAGGTTCTCACTTCTTTTTCCAATCTGTCAATCTGTCTTTTGTCAATCTGTCTTTTAATTATCCTGGTGAGTTCATTGTCATTAATGGTTATGGCTGATAAAGCCAGACTGAAGTTGCCATGGTTTCCTATTCCTGGCTCTTTTGTTCCTTTTATATGCCCCTTTTCCTAAGGATACTTGCTTGAGCCAATGAGTTCACTCTGTTGGCTCTCTTGTGTTTTTAATTTTCTGTTTATTTTTGAAAGATATTCTTTACAATATTTTGGAGTGCAGATTTCATACTTGTGATTTTGTTCAATGTTTTATTTGTATTTTTTCATGGAATTATCTTACTTCCCATCAATTCTGAAAGTTAATTTTGAAGGATACATCAAAGTAGGTTTGAAATGGTTTGCTGCAATGCTTGAAACACTTCGCTCGAGCCTCTCATGGCATTGAGTGTTTGTGTTGAAATGTCTCCTATGATCCTAGCTGGCTTGCATTTGTGAGTGATTTTTTTCTCTTACTGCTTATAGTATTTTACTCTTTTGTTTAGTATCTGAAACCTTAATATTTACATGTGTATGTATTGATAATCTTAGGGCCTTTTTTTGAGTCCTACATGTATCATTTATGTTTCTGTCCCATTCCTTTCCTGTGATGTTTTCTACCAATGTGTCAGTAACAAATGCTGGAAATGTGGTACAAAAAGGAATCATCTCCACTTTTGGATGGCTTCTGAACTGGAACAAGCATGACTGAACTCTGTGTGGAGACTTGTAGCTACGACTAGGATTCATAGACCCATTTAATCCTGCAATTTTCTTGTATACAAAATATTGGCACAATTATAAAGATGCATATCCTAGAAACAAAATTTCACCCATGCTCATAGCTGCTCAGGCTGAATGTCTTATTTTTATCCAAATATAGGGGGAGCAACACCAGGAAATGGCCAAATGTTGGGTTCTAAGCATTGGTGGTGATCTTTAACCCAAGTAGATCCAGTCTGTACTAGTCTGTGTTGTAGCGCACTTAATGTTGCACATTGAGATGCAGTAACATAGGACAACTGCTGAGATAAATTGGTAATATCAATATTGATTCCTCAGAAAGGCAGAGACAGAAATTTGTGAAATTGGATCTTAAATCCCACTCCTTGGAAAACTCTGAGAATATGATTTCAAAGTACATCTCACCTCTGTCTTGTAGAGCAGCCTAGTAAAATATCATCCATATAACTTTAATGCTGTGTAGTTTTCACCATTTAAACTGATGACAGAGCCCATGCTGTAGCCATTTGAAAAACAACAGGATTAATTTCCATGATTTAGGACACAACACAACATTGTAATCATGGCTAGGCTCACCAGTGTTGATGAGTGTAGGGAGAAGGCAAATATCGCTCTCTTTAGGATCAAGGAGGGTAGAGAAGAATCAAAACATAAATTGAATTACCTGGAGGATATTTGGTAGAATAAAGGAAGCAGGTATTAGTATCCTTTCTTTGTTGCAGTTTTGAAGAAAAAATTTCCAATACTATCGCATTTCGCTGACATCTTCCTTGTCAGAAGACAAAGAAATGTCAGCGTCAGAGGCAAAGGAAAAATACGAATCGGGAATTGCAGCAACAATCATGGAAGCATGTGTTTGGTTGAATGCTCACTTCTTTGTAAATATGCTATAAAACTGGGAAATGTCTCCATTTCTGAGGGCTGGACACTAGCCACAAAGGGACTTGGAACCTGGCCTGGCCATTCTCTATCTTTGGCCAAAGAATCATTAGGTGAGTATACGCACCATTTGGATCCTTTAATGTCTTTTGGGTCTAAGCACTGGATAATAGTAGAAGCAACAGGGAAGAAGCCAAAAGGGAGAGTAATTTCTCCAGACCCTCAACATGTTGAGAGTCATGTGCTGTACATTTCGAACACACAGCCTTAAATGTATCTGCTGTTTCCATCTAAGAGACGTGTTGGAAATAAATTTTGAAGTACCTATTAGGGCTTCCTGGGAGACACGCATACAACAAGACTTAAGATGAGCATTGAGTAAAGTGAGTTTTCATCCTTACCATAAATTGAGTGATTACCCATCTTGACAGTACTCACCTGACCTGCCTTCAAAATATACAGGGTATAGGTGAGCCCCACATTTGGGGTGCTGGTTGTTGTACTGAATGGTGATCACCCAGGGGAAGAGATCAGAGGCCCACACCAGGAGGGTGAGACAAAATATCACCCACCCAGCCTATAGGGAGGTTTCTGAGATCACCTTTATTGGGGCTTACTCCCACCCCTCTAAGGAACAAAGGGTGTGGCTACAAATGTACAGAGACCATGTGCTTATGACTGACTGATCTAATAGGTTTAGTACTGATTGTTTACAATGAATGTGGTTATCTCTTTGGATGAGCAAAAGAGCAAAGAAAAGGGGATGAAGAACCATCCTGAGAGCTACAGGGATGAGAGTGGGTCAGTTTCCATTTGTCTTCCAGCCTCACATAGGATTCTCTGAGTTATACATGTGTTGCTCTTCACCCAGCCAGGTTTTGAATTCCCCTTTGATGGAACTTTCTCCATCCTTTTGGTGATAACAGTAATCTCCGAGCAGTTTTTGCATAGGCAGTCATTTACATTTTTCTGTAAGTCTTCCAGGGAACACATGAACACAGAACCCACCAGTAGGGATATCGCACACTGCACCAACCCAATATTGTCTTTCCTTCAAAAATTTCAGTGGTTGTTTGAGTCACACCATGAAACAAATGTTGTGTCTGACAAGGGATTTTTGAACCCAGAGAATTTTTGTTGTTGTTGTTCCTTGTGTTCCTCAAAGCTGCAGGTGGTATAAAAGAAAAAAAAAGGAAAAAAGGATCAATTCCATTTTTTCTCTTCTTTTGCCTTCAATTCTACCCCAAATTCTAAAGCTCTTGGCAGGGTCACCCTGGTCCCTGGACCAGATTTATTATCCTTAGTGATGCAATCTGCAGTGAATGTATCCTTTACAAAGACATGAAAACTGTGGCACATGAATTCTTGTGTTTCCAACAGCAGTCTTATCTCAGTAGAACAGTCTTACAGAAAAAATATAATGGTTAAATTGTAGCAAGCGTCAGGTAATGAAGAGAATTCACCATAATCTGGCTAGAGTTTCAACAGTGATCTTGTGCCAGCCTAGGAAAAAGACGGCCCTGAGTTCAATCCTCACTATCTTCATACAAGAACACTGTGTATGGTGACTCACACCAGCTATCAATCAATACCTCATGCAACAATGTCAGGATTGCCGAGTCATGCCTGTAATCCCTGTATTCATAGACAGATCCAGGAAATTTGTTGAGTTGGTGTCTTGCTGGAACTACAAAGACAGCCCAGTGCTGCCTGTATCCAGAATTGAATGCTGATTTCAAAACAATAAATCTTGTATAATATAGTTAGAATTATTATATTATGTCTATGCTAGAATTGTCTTGGTGTGATAACTATGGGGCAGAATGAAAATGATGTAAGTGCATCAATACTATTTCCACACTACTTTTTGAATAACGTGAGCTCTAGCTCTCTCTATATATAAATTGGCTATAAGTATGTTTAGCTTACTCATGAGCAGGAAATAACTATAAGAAGAGGAAATAAAACCATTCTTTGTCTGAAAATTAACTTTTGCAGTAAGTATGCTACCTAGTTTATCTCAAATATCAAAGTATCTCTTTAAATTCAAACACAAGCACGCTTTCTGAGATTTAAGAAAAGAAGGAAACCTCTCATGACAAAATAATTGTTCAGTGTTGTCTGGCCCCTAGTTTCTCATGTCATTTCAAGTGGATCTGTAAAGCACCTACAACAGTTACATTTTTAAATTAATATTTTCACAATGAGTTGATGAGTCTTAAGCTGATAATGTGAACCTTTGTTCTGTCCAACTTCTCTGGAGAAAGGCATGACTGTACAGATGATGGATCCAAGCCTTACAGAAAATTTAGATTCAACTGAGTGTAGTCAGGTAGTCATTATCACTTTTCCATTTTGCTTGCCTTCAGTTTATGGAAAACACTTTCATGTGTACAAAAGTATGTAAAAAATTTAGTTTCCAGTTTTATGGAGAAGTGTCAACACATCTTTCCAAAGTATTTCATACTGTTTACAATTCTTTCTCAAAATAGTGCAGTTGTTTTCATTATTATGAGGAAAATTATTTTCTTCTTCTCTGCATTCACCATACATACAAACAGAAACTACCCATGGAGCAGGGATTTAGCTCAGTGGTTCCTGTGCCTGCCTTGCAAGTCCAAGGTCCTGAGATTGATCTCAGTAACTACATATAACAATGCTGGACATGGTGGCTCATGCTCACCAGCAATCAGTATCACATACCACAGTGCCTGGTTTAGTGGCTCACACCTATACTACCAGATTCAGGAGGCACAGACAGAAGGATTGCTGAGTTAGAGGCTTCTCTGAGCTACAAAGGGAGCTCAGGGCCAGCCTGAACTACAAAGGAGATACTAAAAATAAAACTACCCAGAGAAGACTGCCTTTCTTAAGGAAAACCATAGGATTCAAATCGTTTCATGAACTGCTGAAGAGTATTCAATTTGCAGAAAATGTTGGACACATGTTTTGAGCACTGAAAAAGAATAAACCAGTTTGATATCTGTCTCTATAGGAAACTGAATTTTTTACCAATGAAATACATCATGTGTGCCTTGGTGTAATTGACACATTTCTTGGAAGCATTCTACTGCAGAAATTACATCTTCCTTGTTTCTCCACTGAGACACACTTTCTTCATTAATTCGTGATCTTAATACTTTTTTGGAAGATATTTTGAATTCAGCAATAGAGCCATCAAGTCCAGGACTCTTCTATCTTAATCGATAGTCTCTTATGCTGTTTTGGTGACCCTTGTGCCTGGGTTCTTAAATTTTTCTCATATCTGTTGTGCTGATAAGCACATTAATCCTTGTACAACTTATTTGACACACACCAGACTTCTGTAAAGAGGAACAGAGCTCCCATGATGCTTCTGGCCTGAGTCCAAAGGCTTGTAGTCCAGAGTCCCTTGGAGTGGATTGATGAGCCATGGGGCAGTTGCCCTTTGCCTCCTGGCAGGAAAGTTGTTCCCATATAGCAGAAATAACTGGATGGCCTCTGCTGTGCTTTCCCTGATCAGACAGGGATTAATAGAGGTCCCTGGTCAGCTGGCTGGAGTCTAGTGTCATGTGGTCTGCTTGTAAATGGCAGAAATCACTGTTAAGCCTTTGCTGTGCTTATCCAGACACAGGCAGGAGGAATGGATCTCCCACAAGCTGCCTGGCTTGGGACCTGGGGTAGCCCAGCCCTTTGCAGGTGGCAGAAGTCACTGCGAGGCCTCTGAGGTATTTACCCAGACATACCTGGTGTACATGGGTCAGCTGGCCTGGGACTCTTGGCATGCAGGCTGCTCACAGGGTGCAAAAGTCACTCTTCAGTCTGCACTGGCTTGCCCAGTGTCACCAGGGGGAGGGAAGCTCACAGGAGGTGAAAACATCTAAGACGTTTTCAGAAGCAGGTGGGTGCTAGCATGTCAGAGAAGTCACTACATGGCCTCTTTGGGCTGGAGTGCATGGAGTTCCCTGGGTCAGCTTGTATGTGTCTCTTGCAAAGGAGCTACTTGCAGGCAGAAGTCACTTAAAGTGTGGTCAGAAAGAAAAATAAATTTTAACTTGAATCTGAATAAGAACATGCTGTATTTTTCTTTTTTCTGAGAGATTTCTATTGATTTCCATTGAAATATTCCATTGTTTTGAGAGTTCAGTGACCTAAGGAAGTTACTCACTGTTCAGAATTTTCTCACAAAAGATATAAAGGCATGATGACATAGCCTGTCTAGCTCTAACTCCCTTGTTGGCCATGAGGGTACCTCTCCTGATAGATCTTCTTACTCCCAACATCAAATGCCTGCACATCCCAGGACACTTCAAAGCTAAGGATCATATTAGAAGCTGCAACTATTAAGGCAAGGAAAGGCTCTAGAAAAGGTCAATAACCTGGGATCCAATCCATGCCAGGAGCTCCTGGCGATGAGGGAGGAGAATCATAAGTTTGAACCATCCAATAGGATTCCATGATCAAAATCATCGCATAGCAATCCTCTCACAAAAGATTCCAGCTCAGGGTCAGAGATTTAATTCATAGTTCCAGTAGCTGTCTATCAAGTTCGTCCTGTCATGCATGTAATATTAATGTACTCACTGCCAGTCAGTCTTAGAACTTGAATTCATAGATTTTAATTTCAATATATTTTTGAGAGGAATGTAAAGTGACAACTCTTCTCTTCTTCTGTGTTATCTGCACACACCATGTGATTCTAAGAAACACTCATTCTTCTTTCCAAAATATTGTCAAGCACAAGTGCTTAAAGTCAGTGTTTCAAGGTTCACCTCCTGATGTGAATGTTACTTCGAGTCTAAACACCTTGTTGGAAATATCAGCCCCAGTCCAGATAATGCCCAAGCTATCTCTAGATGTGACAGGACGAACTGGGTCTCCATGAAAAAACAAGGAAAAGTATTGTCTGCAATAGGATTCTTCCAAGAAATATGTCAATGAAACCAACGTGGACATACTGTATTTTGTTTGCAAATACCTCAGTTACATAAAGAGACAGAGACATAGAATTTGTTTATTCTTTCTCCATGCTCAAAAAGTATGGCTCACCATACTTGGTTCATGATGCAATTAAGAGGTGTGTTTCTCTTTCCGTTTCTGGTGGCTGCGGACTGAGGGCCGCCCACCAGCCAACTGTAAAATGGAATGGTGCAGACTTGGCTACCTTGGGCGCCATTCCATTTCTGGTGGTGGAGGAGGACTGAAGACTGTCAACCGGCCCGCTCCACCATGGAGCTGTGCAGTGAGAAGTCAGGTACGGGGCCAGGGCGCCACAACCACCATGGAGTAGTGGTTTAGTAAAGCTGTAAAGAGTTAATGCCAGCACTTCTCAAACTTTTTAATGAAATTGAAAGGGAAGCAGTACTCCCCAAATCATTCCTTGAAGCAACTATCACCTTGATTTCAAAGGCAGAGAAAGATCCCATCAAAATAGAAAACCACAAGACAATCTCTCTAATGAACATTGATGCAAAAATCCTCAATAAAATACTGGCATACAGAATACAGAGAGTTATCAAGAAAATCATACACCCCGATCAAGCTGGGTTTATCCCAGGGATGCAAGCCTGGTTTCTCATACATAAATCAATCAATGTAATACACTGTATTAAGAGACTCAATGTCTAAAACCATATGATCATCTCAATAGATGCAGAAAAAAGCATTTGACAAAATCCAAAACCCATTTATGATCAAACCCTACACTGAATCAGGATAGATAGACTTTTTCTCAATATGATACAAGCTATTTAGGAGAAACCAACAGCCAGCATCATACTTAATGTTCACAAGGTGTAAACTTTTTCTCTAAGATCAGGAATGAGACAAGGATGCCCACTGTCACCATTCTTATTTAATATAGTACTGGAAACAGTCATAGCAATCAGGCAAGAGAAAGGTATAAAAGGATTAGATTGGAAAGGGAGAATTTAAACTGTTATTATTTGTCAGTGATAATGTACTCTATCTAGAGGATCTGAAATACTCAACCAAAAGAGTATTAGACTTAATTAGCAAACGTAGTAATGTTGCTTGATACAAGGTCAATGCTAAAACTTCAACAGACTTGGCGAAAGAGAAGTTAAGGAGTCAATCCTTTTCACAATAGCACCCAGAAAAATGAAATATTTAGGAATCAAACTAACAAAAGAGGAGAAAAACCTCTACTCTGAAAACTACAGGACTCTGAAAAATGAGATACAAAATGATATCAGAAAGTGGAAAGACATCCTTGTTCCTGGGTAGGGAGAACCAATATTGTCAAAATGGCTATACTTACACCACTACTATACACATTCAAAGCAATTCCAATTGAAATTCCAACACTTTACTTCACAGAGCTAGAGAAAATCAGCCAAAAATTCATCTGGAACCACAGGAGATAGAAAATAACAAAAATAATTCTAAGCAACCACGACATGGCAGGGGTATTACAATCCCCAACTTAAACTCTACTATAAAGTCACTGTGATAAAAACTGTATGGTACTCACAAAGTAACTGACCTGAGGACCAGTGGAGTGGATTAGAAAATCCAGACACACCCCGGATTCACTAAGCCACCTTATCATTGGCCAAGTAGCCACACATCTTTAACATAGGAAAGACAGCCTCTTTAACAATTGGTGCTGTAAAAACTGGGCTATAACCTGCCAAAACCTAAAGCTAGACCTATCTCTTCTACTATGCACAAAACTAAATTCTCAATAGATAGGAGACTTAAACATTAAAACAGAAGCAATAAACCTGCGAGAAAACAGATTAGGGAAAATTCTTTGACTTTGGTTAGGCAGAGACATCATGAGTAAAACCTCTACAGCACAAGAACTAGCAGAAGAATCAACAAGTGGGATCTTGTCCTACTAAAAAGCTTTGGCACAACCAAAGATATCACTGGCACTGCTAAAAGACAACCAACAACATGGGGAAAAGTCTTTATTAGTTGTTTGTCAGACAAAGGGCTATTACCCACAATATACAAGGAACATAAATCAGTCTCCCCAAATTTAAAGATCCAATTCAAAAATGGCCATCAGAAATGAGCAGACACTTCTCAGAGGCAGAAGTCAAAGCAGCCAAGAAGCATATGAAGAAATGTTCAACATCACTGGTCGTTCGAGAGATGCAAATGAAAACAACACTGAATTTCTATCTCACTCCACAAAGAATGGTTGCTATTACAAAATCAACCAAGAATAAATGCTGGTGAGGCTGTGGGGAGAAAGGAACCCTGCTCCACTGCTGATGGGATTGTAGACTTGTACAACCATTGTGGAGATCTGTGTGGAGATTTCTCAGAAAAGTAGAACTAGAGGTCCCATTCGACCCTGCTATTCATCTGCTAGGAATATACCCAAAGGAATTTTACAAATCAAATTTGAGAAAGACAGATTTACACCCTTGTTCATTGCAGCTCAGTTCGTGATAGCCCAGTCTTGGAAACAACCCAAATGCCCTTCAACTGGAGACTGGATTAAGAAGAATTTTTTTAAATGGAGTATTACTCTGCCATAATGACAAGGTTCATTCATTTACATGCAAATGGAGACACCTGGAGGATACACTATTAAGTGAAATAAATATAACACAGGTATGCAAATACCGGATCCTTTCTTTGATATATGCATCTATAGAGATAAATAAGCTCTAACAGGTATGATAGTTTTTGTAGGATTGGAAAAATCAAAAAGGAATTTGTTGTGCAAACATAATGATGGAAAGGAATAAATACGCTTTGGCCAAAAATAAAATAGTATGTATATACTGGGTGGGGAGATGTTCGGTGTGTAGGAATGCGTGTAAAAATGAGAACTGACCAGTCTCACATAGTGGTACAAATTCCCGTTTTGTGTGTGATTGTGAGCTGTGTATAAATGTACTAATAAAGTTCACTAATAATGAAAAAGGAGATATTTAAATGGTGTCATATACTGGTTCAAATTTCTAATTTTGAACGTGATCATGATATAATGTGTATATGCAGTGTATCAGTAAGGATTTAAACAAATTACTCCAAAGCAGTGTTTTTTAACTTCAGTTTATTGCCATCTGGGGACAAATAAATATTCACTCTGAGACACCAGAACACTGTGGGTGTTTGGAAAATCACAGACTCTAAATACTAGATAACAGTGGCACTAGCACCATCAGTTGTGAAAACCATTATATAGCATATTCACGGAGCTTTTGAGATAAATTATCATTAGCTGAAAAAAAAACTGTCTAAAATTATAATAACTGATATGGTATGGCATTGGCATGAGCAGAAGCATTGTATCTCAATGGTGTTAACTCAATTTCATGTAACTTTTTGTGAATGAAGCATGGTACCCTACAACCCCCACCTGCCATATATATAGATAGATAGATAGATAGATAGATAGATAGATATAGATAGATAGATATAGATATAGATATAGATATAGATATAGATATAGATACACTATCCTTTTCTTTTTAAATCAGATTTATTCTTTCCCCTCATTACTTTCTTTACCACTTTCCCTTTGACTATTTCCTATTTCACAAAATCTACCATACCATGTACAAATTTTGAATGTTGAATGTGATTATAATATATATCTAATGTTTACCAGTAAACTCTATAAATAATAAAAACAGAAAATGTACTTTGGCTTATGTGATTATTAATAAAAACAATACAATTTGAAAAATCAAACAAGTTTGATATCTTGCTTATTTCAGAAACACATACACAAAGTCACATACAAGTAATTCTGGAAAGGATCAAATGCCTAATTAGAAGACCCAAAATCAGCATATGTGTAAAAAGAATTGTGAAGAAAACTATTTACTACCTTGAGTAGGCCAAGATTGTACAGATGGAACTTGAAAAGCATGAACTGAATGTGACAGACTGTGACAAGATCTTCATGATCCTCAAATACTAGGAGTTACTTTTTTTTGAGACAGGATCTCACATTGTATAATTCAGGCTGGCTCTGAGCTCACTATGTAGCCTAGGAAAGCTTCAAACTCAGCAATCCTCCTGTCTCGGCCTCCTGAGTGCTGGGATTACAGGCGTGAGCCACCACACCCAGCACTGTGGTATGTGGTATTGATTGTTGGTGGACATGAGTCTCCACCCCCAGCATGTATATGGTTACCGGGTGTCAAACTCAGGACCTTGCACTTGCGAGGCAGGCGCCAGATCCACTGAGCTAACCCTCTGGCCCTACGAGTTACATTTTTGTGTATCCCATTTGTTTTTGATGTGGGTAGGATTTGCAGCTTGTTTATAGGACAAGAATATGGCATATACACAGATATTCCTTTGATTATGATATGTCACATTAAACTTCATTTCATTGAGAAACTTATTCTCAAACTTGTCTTTGGGTTCCTATGTAGTGGATATCTAGAAAGCTCTGCTGGCAAGAACCTAGCATTAGCTTCTAATAACTGACAGAAGATCTGATATGATGGCCACGAGGATGTCAGAACATTTCATTCTATCATGAACCCAACTGAGTTTGGAAGTTGATTGTAGCCCAGTTAACATAGCACAGCAGTTTCTGGTGACCTCATTATTTGAAATGTTAGGACACAGAGCAAAGACTTTTTTAAACAAAGTACACACACCTGACATGCAAAATAGTTGACAAATTACAAGGATGTTTCAGCTACTGCATTAGTATAAACCTCATCGAAAACAATGAAAATTAATATGTTACAAAAAATCCATTGAAGTAGAATAACCTAAAGTTTTTCAAATTTAGTATACAGATTTTTTAAAACATACAGAGAAGAAAATTCCAAAAGTCAAAGTACATACTAGGGGAAGCTACAAAAAATGAAAACACACCACAAAAAACTTGTACTCAGAATATATAAAATATTACATGTCAGTACTATAAATCAAGCAACAACTTTTAAATTTCAAAACATTTTCAGACATACACAACAGAAATAGATCAGAGGATGGAAATTAAGAACAAGAACCTATTCTCAGCATTAATACCAATTTAAAACACAACATATCATTATATAGCTTGAAGAATGAACCTAAAAATAATATTGGCAATAGATGCAGACCGACTGGAAATTTAATCACTACCAATGACAGTGGAAAGTAATGCAAAAATCTTAAAAAACAGTTTAAGAGATTGCCTCAAAGCTACATTATGTACACACAGAGAAACACACATATCTAATGTACTCCAGAAATTGTATCCTTAGGTATCACTTGTTTTAATTTTATATTTACACAGAGAGTTGTAGAAGGCCACTCACAACTTCCTAACTTTCTCAAACTTGAACCTTCCTGAATGAAGATGGAGAGAATTATTAAAAATGAGATGGCATGTTCATGTAATGTAGTTCAGTAATCTCATCCACAGAAGATTCAGTTTAAGAAAAACACAGTAAGAAATTAAGGTGACTAGAGAATTATATATTAATTACAACATTTTTTTGAAAGTTGCTAAAATTAAGCCAGGTGAGCTAGTGAGTGCACATTGCTGAGCTATCCTCACTACACATGTCATTTCTCAGCAATCTTGTAAACTCCCTCTTGTGCACAGTTTTCTTTGAATATAGGTGAAGTTATAGCCTTCTTGGGGTTACATGCTAGCATATTGTATTCTGGGTCTTCTAACAAACGACAACTTGTAGTGTCCAAGTCTGCTGTCTGTTCTCAACACATTGATTGGAAAGTCGGATCATATGAATAGATGCAAACTTAGCAGATATCTGTGAATGCCCACATTTAAGGCATATGTCAGAAATGGTGCTACTGAATGAGTTGGACACTGGAAATTACTTACTAAATAGAAAACTCATAAAGATAATGTGCATCCCAAAATAATAGTAATTGCCATGTTCTGCACCAGAACTATGAATACCTGTCCCCAAACCACTATTGCATCTGCTATGAATTTACTAAAGTGAATAATTAACATCACATATTATCAAATATGACAAAAATGTTGACTGGAACTGTATTTATTTTTTGAAACTCCACATGACCTTCCTGTCTGCCTGCAGTTATGCACTCAGTTCACCTTCACCTTTGATAACGATGAGGACCCTGGTCGTCCCACATGCTGTGATGCTTCAAGTTGGAACTGCTCCATTACCAGTGTTTACCCTGCATTTTGAGTCTTTGTTACAATTTTGCTTCTAGAAAGGTGCTGAACAAATTTGTGACAAGGTAGGGTCTGTGGTCTTTTGCTACCCAGAGTAACAAGAAGCAGGCCCAAGCTCGGTTTCCCTAAGGTATATATGATTTGGCTATGGGCTGTTGACTCACAGAGAGACTATATATCAAATTGGCAAAAAATATATTTAAATAAAACTGAGGCTTCCGATCTATAAGCATGATATAAACCTGTACATAGTTTATTATATATTTTTTTCATTAACTGTCCTATAGATCACTGTTTTCAATTAAAAAATATTGTTCATTTTTGGTTGATTACTGTTATACTTACAAAAATTGCATTTTCAAAATATTATAATTGGAATATCATATATATACATATATAACATAAAGCCTGCAAGTATTTAGTTTGCATTCTTTCACAAAAGCATGTTCATATTTATTTCTATTATCTCTGTAAAATGAAACATTTCAACATAGAAAATTCTGTTGCCTAGAAACAGAAGGTAATACATATTATCTTCTGTTCAGATAATATAATGTTATATATTTAATTGCCATAACAAATTCTCAGAGGACCAAGTAAAAGATTTCTGAGAAATATGAACAAATGTATGTGATACAGAGAGTAGAATATACAAAGTAAAATGTGGGGAATGTAGAGAGTAGAGTATAGAAACTAAATGTATAGAATGGAGAGAATACTATGTAGAAAATGAAATGTATCAAATGTAGAGTGTAGAATATAGAAAGGAAAATGTGTAGAATGTAGAACATAGAATGTACCTAGTAAAATATGTGGAACTCAGAGTGAAGAAGGGAGAAAATCAGATGAATGGAATGTAGAGTTTAGGATGTTGAAAATAAAAGTATGGAATGTAGGATTTACAATGTAGAAAGTAAAATGTATGACACATACAATGTTGAATGTAGACAGTATAATGTATTGAATGTAGAGTTCATAATGTAGAATGTAAAATGTATGGAATATAGAGTGTAGAATGTAGACAGTAAAATGTGAGGTTCATAGAATGAACAGTGTCAACAATAAAATTTGTGGAATTTAAAGTGTAAAATTTCTAAAGTAAAATCTATGGATTGTGCAATCTACAATGCAGAGAGTAAAATGTATGTAATGTAGAGTGTAGAATGTGAAAAATAATTTCTGTGGATTTTCCAGGATATAATAAAATATTAAAATGTATGAAGAGAATAGAATGTAGAAAGAAAAATATTGAATGTAGAACGTGAAAAATAGAAAGTAAAAAATATTGAATGGAGACAGCATAATGCAGGAACTATAGTGTATGGAATGTAGAGTGTTCAATAGAGAAAGTAAAATTTTGGTACTAAAACAGATCTAGTAAAAATGGAAATCAGAACTCATCTCTGTGAACAAAACAGAGGTACTGTCCACAGTGAAAGACATCATTAAAGAAAAGATCAGCGATATGATAGAATCCAAGATAGCAGAAGCAATGGAACCTTTTAAACAGCTTCAAGCAGAGCTCAAGGGAGTGATGAAAGAGAACAAAAGCTTGAGAAATAGGATGAATGAAGCAGGGAACCAAATCTGACCTACAGGACAACATAGCAGCCAATGAGCAGGAAAGATATAATCTATGAAAAAGAGCAAGGGACCATGAGAAATCGATCCAACAGCTTCTAGATGACTCAAAGAAAAATAATATAAGGCTGATTGCAGTCACTGAGGAAGCAGGAGACAATGTAAAAGACATAAAAAGCTACTGTCAGAGATAACAACAGAAAACTTCAAAGGAAAAGAAATAGACATACAGATAAATGAGGCCTATAGGACTCAAAAAGGGCGTGACATAAAAGGATCTACATCTTGACAAATAATTATCAAGGATCCAGATGCACAATAAAAGAATGAAATACTGAAAGAAGTGAGAGAAAGGAAGAAAATCACCTACAAAGGGAAGCCATTAAGATCACAGCAGATTTTTCAACACAAACACTCAACACAAGGAAAGCATGGAGGGAACTATTTGAAGCATTGCAGGAAAACAACTTCCAACCTAGACTGTTGTATCCTGAAAAACTATCTTTCAGAATAGATGGGGAAATAAGATACTTCCATGATAAAGAACACCTGAACAACTTCATAAATATGAAACCTGCATTCCAAAACATTCAAAAGAACATCCTGAAAAAGAAAAACAGAAAATTCCACACCCACAAGACTCAGGAGTGAATTCATTGGGGCAAAAAAAACTGAATAGAAAAAAAAGGAAAAGCAAGGGAAAAAAAAAAAACCAAGACAGGGAAACATAGCAGATCTGAATATGTCCATATCAGTCCTAACCATAAATGTCAATTGACTTAATGGGCCAAGTAAGGGACACAGACTAGCAGATTGGTTCAAGAAGCAAGATCCTACAATCTGCTGTTTACAGGAGACACACCTATTTCAGAAGGAAACACACAGACTGAAAATAAAAGGATGGAAAACAATCCCCCATGCCATAAGAAACTGCAAAAAAGCAGGAGTGGCTATCTTGTTTGCAGATAAAATAGATTTCAAACCCAAACTGATCAAAAGAGATAATGAATGTCACTATATTCTTGTACAGGGACCTATCCAGGAGAAGGAAATAACAATCATAAATATTTATGTGCCAAACTCTAATGCACCCAACTATATAAAACAAACACTACTGGACAGGATAAGCAAGCTAACCATGAATACAATAGTAGTAGTAGGGGACTTTAATATTTCACTGTCACAAATTGACAGGTGAAAAGGACAAGGGATTAGTAAGGAAATACCTGAGCTAAATCAAACTTTAGAGCAAATGGACTTATTAGAAGCCCACAGAATTTTTCACCCTACAAAGAGACAATATACCTTCTTCTCAGCTGCTCATGGATCATTAGCCAAAACAGATCACATTCTAGTCCATAGAACAGGATAAGTAAATGCACAGGAACCAAAGTTATCCCCTGCATACTATCAGACCATAGTGCCTTAAACTGGAGCTAAATAGCACAAGAAATTCCAAGATCCTCACAAACACATGGAAATTGAACAACACACTGTTAAGCAAACAATGGCCACAAAAGAAATTTAAGAAGAAGTTAAACAGTTTCTACAACTAAACGCCAACCACAGCACAACATACAGGAATTTGTGGGACACAATGAAAGCAGTTCTATGAGGGAATTTGATAGCAGTGAATGCCTACACTTGCAAAATAGAGCAACCTGAAAAATAAATCTAATGATGAACCTCAGACAAATAGAAAAAGAGGAGCAAAACAAACCCAAACCACATACTAGAGAGGAAATTATAAGAATCAGAGCAGAAATTAACGCAATGGAGAGAAAGAGAATAATAAAAGAACCAATGAATCAAAGAGCTGGTTCTTTGAAGGATAAAAAAAAACTGACAGACCCTTAGCCAACCATATCAAAGAAAGGAAGAAAAAGGCTCAACTCTGCGCTATAAGGAATGAAAATGGGAAATCAGCACAGATCCAGAAGTCCAAAGGATAATAAATAAGTACTTTCAAAGTCTGTACGCCAAGAAGATGGAAAATTTAGAAGGAATAGATAGATTCCTAGACACATAGGAACTTCCAAAGCTGAATGAAGAGGATATAAAAATGTTAAAACACCTAATATCTATCCGGGAAATTGAAAGTGTAATAAAAAACCTACCAACAAAGAAAAGCCTTGCTCCTGACAGCTTCACTGCTGAATTCTCCAAAACATTTAAAGATGAGTTCATACCAGTACTTCTCAATCATTTAATGAAAATGAAAAGGAAGCAGTACTCACCAAATTATTTCTTGAAGCAACCATCAGCTTGATATCAAAGGCAGGGAAAGATCTCACCAAAAAAGAAAACTACAGGCCAATCTCTCTAATGAACACTGACCCAAAAATCCTCATTAAAATAATAGCAAACAGAATACAGGCTCTTACCAAGAAAATCATACACCCTGATCAAGTCGGATTTATCCAAGGGATATAAGGCTGGTTCAACATACATAAATCAATCAATGTAATACAATATATTATCAGACTCAAGAACAAAAATCATATGATTATCTCAATAGATGCAGAAAAAGCATTTGACAAAATCCAACACACATTTATGATCAAAACCCTACAGAGAATCAGAATGATGGACTTTATTGCAATTTAATACAAGCTATTTATGAGAAACCAACACCCAGCATCATACTTAATGGGCAAAACCAGAAATCTTTTACACAAAGAACAGGAATGAGACAGGGATGCCCTTTCTCAGCACTCTTATTCAATATAGTGCTGGAAACAGCCATAGCAATCAGACAGGAGAAAGATATAAAAGGAAAAAAGGTAGGAAAGGAAGAAGTTAAGCTGTGATTATTTGCTGATAATCTTATACTCTATCTAGAGGATTCTAGAAATTAAGACTGCTAGACTCAATTATCAAATTTAGTAGTGTTGCTGGATACAAGTTGAATGCTCAAAAATCAACAGCCTTTGTCTACACAAACAACAGACTCACTGAAAGAGAAAATAGGGAGTCAATCCCTGTCAGAGTAGAACCCAGAAAAATGAAATATCTAGGAATCAACCTAACAAAGGAACTGTAAGGCCAGTGCTCTGAAAACTATAGAACTCTTAAAAACAAGATAGAAAAGGAAATCAGAAAGTGGAAAGACATCTTGTTCCTGGGCAGGGAGAACCAACATCGTCAAAATGGCTATATTCCCACAATACTGTACAGATTCAATGGAATTCCAATTGAAACTCCAACCTATACTTCACAGAGCTAGAGAAAATAATACAAAAATTCATCTGGATTCACAAGAAACCTAGAATAGGAAAAGCAATTTGAAGCAACCTCGACATGTCAGGGGATATTAAAATCCTCAATTTAAGACTCCACTATGAAGCCACTATGATAAAACCTGCATTGTACTGGCAAATAACAGACCCAAGGACCAGTGGAATAGATTAGAAGATCCAAAAACAACCCCGGATACACTAACCCACATTATCTTTGCCAAAGGAGTCAAACATCCCTAATGGAGGAAAGACAGCCTCTTTAACAAATGGTGCTGGAAAAACTAGGCTTTACCCCGCCAAAATCTAAAGCTAGACCTATCTCTTTCTTCATGCACAAAACTAAATTTACCATGGACATGAGACTTAAACATTAAAACAGAAACAATAAGCCTGCTGTAATACAGGTTAGGTAAAACTCTTGGAGATATTGGCTTAGGCAGAGACTTCATGAATAAAACCACGATAGCACAAGAACTAGCAGAAAGAATCAACAAATGGGATCTCATCCTACTGAAAAGCTTCTGCACAGCCAAAGAAGTCACTGGCAGTGCTAAAAGACAACCAACAACATGGGAAAATATCTTTACTGGCTGTTTATTAGACAAAGGGCTATTATCTACAATATATAAAGAACATAAACAGATCAGCCTCCCCAAGCTTAAAGACCCAATTAAAAAATGGGCATCTGAAATGAACAAACACTCTCAGAGGCAGAAGTCAAAGCACCTAAGAATCATATGAAGAAATGTTCAAGGTCACTGGTCATTAGAGAGATGCAAATGAAAACAACACTGAGATTTAATCTTACTCCACAAATAATGACCGCTATTACATAATCAACCAACAATAAATGCTGGCGAGGCTGTGGGGAGAAAGGAACACTTTTCCATGCTTGGTGGGATTGCACACTTGTACAACCATTGTGGAGATCTATGTGGAGATTTCTCAGAAAACTAGGACTAAGGGTCCCATTTGACCCTGCTATCCCCCTGCCAGGAATATACCCAAAAGAATTTTTAAAAACATATTGGAAAAACAGATGCACACCCTTGTTCATAGCAGTTCAGTTCGTGATAGCTCAATCTTGGAAACAACCCAAATGCCCAACAACTGGAGAGTGGAGGGAAAGATGTGGTTCTTTTTTATAAAATGCAGTATTATTCTCCCATAAAGATTGACAAGATCTATTCATTTATGTGCAAATGGAGACACCTGGAGGATACACTGATAAGTGAAATCAATAGATCACAAATAGGCATATACCAGATCTTCTCTTTGATATGAGCACCTGTAGATGCAAATGAGCTCTAGAAATTAAGGCAGTTTTTGTAGAATAGGAAATTCCATAGGAAATTTGGTGTGGGTGTGTAATGAGGTAAAGGAATAAATATGATTCTGAAAGAAAATAAAAGAGCATGTATATCAGGGGTGGGAGGGGTGGGTGGGTAGAGATATGGGTAATATGAGAATTAATTTGTGTCTTATACCTGTACAGATTCCCCAATGTTACATGTGATTGCGAGATGTATATAAATTGTACCAATAATGATTCAGTTTAAAAAATACAATAATTCCCAGAAGTTACAGAAGGAAGTAGAGAATTTCTACCATAAAAACATAATGCCAGTACAACATAGAGGAATCTGTGGGACACAATGAAAGCAAATCTACGTGGCAAATTCATAGTAGTGAATGTTCACACGAGGAAACACGATAAGCCCAAATAAACAACCTAAGCTTGAAAGAAACAAAAGGTCCTCAAAAAAATAAGACAAAGGCTATACCAAAGCTCAGACAAGGAGGATAATTATAAGGATCAGTGGAGACCTCAATGTAAGACAAACCCAAAACACATACAAAGTATCAGGCAGAAATTAATGCATGTAGACTAACAGAATGATACAAAAAATATCAGTGACTCAAAGAGTGGATTCTTTGAATGAATAAACAGCATAGACAAACCTTAGTAAACCTATTTTTTAAAGAAAGGAAAAAGCTCAAATTCATTTCAGTAGAAACAAAAATGGTGAAATCACCAGATCCAGCTGAAACCCAGAGCAAAGTCCATGACATATTCACTGAGAAATTGGGGGAATAATTGCTCTCTTGGTGGCATCAAGAACATAAAACATTCACTCAGGAATCAACCTAACAAAAAAGGTAAAAAGACCTCAGCTCTGAACACTATTGTTCTCTGAATAAGATTAAGGATGATATCAGAAAATGAAAATACATCCCTTGTATCTAGATAGGAAAAAACAAAATTGCCAAAAATGCTCTAAAGATTTAATGCAATCCTCTGTGTAGATTTCCAAAATAACTGTATAGATATAATGCAAACCTGATGGAAATCAAAGAACTAAAGAAAATTGTCCAAAAATTCATCTGGAACCACAAGACACTTAGAATAGGAAAGCCATTTTAGGCAACAAAAAGATAGCAGGGGGTATCAGAATCAACATGAAACTATACTACAAAGCCATTCCAATGAAAACACCATGGTATGGTCAAAGAAACAAACTGAGGAACAAGGAAACAAATGGAAAGATGGAGGAGAAAGTTCAGGTGTACCAGGACACACCTAATCCTTGACAAATGAGCTTCAGTAAAAGAAAGATAGCCTCAGTGAAAGAGAAAAAGGTACCCTCTCAAATAAATGGTACTGGAAAAATGGCTTCAAACTTCCAAAATTAAAACTAGAATTACATGCTGCACCATACACTAAACTGAATCTAAGTGACTATTTAAAAATATAAATATTAAAACAGAAACATTAAAACTGCTGGAAGATAGGTTAGGTAGAATTCTTGGAGACAGTGGCATAGGGAAAGAGTTTATGAACAAAACCCAGATAGCATGAGAGCTAATAGAAAGAATCAGCAATTAGGATCTCATCTTATTAGTAACATTCTGGCCAGGCATGATGGCTCATGCCTGTAATCCCAGCACTTGGGAGGCAGAGACAGAATGATTGCTGAGTTCAAAGCTTCCCTGTGCTAAATAGTGAGCTCAGAGCCAGCCTGAACTACAAAGTGAGACCCTGTCTCAAAAAGACAAAAACAAACAAGAAACATTCTAAACAGCGAGACTATCAATGGAGTAAAAGGACAACGTACTTTGTGTGCATTACATTTTACCAGTTACTACTCAAAGAACTATCTATAATATCTATATCATCTCTATCATATATCTATCTGTCTATCATCTATCTACCTATGTACATATACTTTAAAAAATCAGGTCTCCCCAACTTAAAGACACAGTATAAAAATGATATCTGAAAGGAAGAAACATTTCTCAGATGAAGAAATAAAATCAGCAAATATACATGTGAAAAAATGTTCAATAGCCCTGGCCACTGGAGAGATGCAGATGAAAACAATACTGTAATTCAATCTCATTCAACACACAATGTTTGTATAAAAAGCAACAAGAACAACAAAAACAACAAAGCAACCAATAACAAATGCTGAATTGCTGAGGAGAGAAAGGACCCGTCTTCATTATCAGTGGGAAGATAGTTTTGTGAAACCACTATGGAAGTCGGTATGGTGATTTCCTACAAAACAGGGTTAGACACCATATTTCCTTCCTGGCTATACTGAGGAAAGAGTTAAAAGCATAATACCATGGCAGTATATATGGACCCCTGTCATACCAGTACAGTTCGTAATAGCTAAATCATTGAAACACCCCAAATGCCCACCCACTGGAAACTGGATTTTTGTCGTTGTTGTTGTTGTTGTTTTAAATAAAATGCAGTTCTGATCCAGTTCGCACCCTGGAGGGCTGAGGTCTGCCGACCGGCCCCACTCCACCCAGAGCAACACACAGAGGACTGGGGTACGGACACCAGGAGTCATCCTGTTCCAACCATGGAGGGCTGAGGCATGCCAAATGGCCCCATTCCACCCCGAAGGGCTGCACAGAGGATTCAGGTGACCACGAACCCTGTGCTATTCCTACCATGGAGGGCTGAGGCCTGTTGGCAAGCCCCCTCCCGACCCCGGAGCTGTATTGTGAGGACCCACGACCAACAGGAGCCAGAGCCATTTCCAGCATCTCGCCACAATGGAGCTGCACCGAGAGGCCAGGCAAGGTAAAAAGAGGGATAATTTACCTCCTATTTTGCCATCTACTCCTAGATCCCTCTATTCACCTCTTGTCCCCACACCATCTCCTATCTTCCTGTCAGAAGCAATACCCAGAAGTAAAACACTCTCAGGATGCCCTATCTCTTCTCCTGTACTATTATAAGAAGGTAAGCATAGTCTCCAAAGGTCTTAAAGCATACAGTGGGTACTGTTTATTATACGATCTTCTATCCTCTATTACCCACTGGTATATATGAGGTTCTTGAATCTAGGCGATCTTCATAAATGTGCTAGCCCTATTTCACTCTCCTCCTGTCCCCTATCTCCCCGGTTTGCCAGTGACATCTTATTCCCAAAGGCTTCTAGGGGTACATTTACAATGTACATGTGGTATACACATTGCTGATTAATTCTAAATTTTGGCATATGCACATAGAGGTAACTAATGAGCTCAAAGTCTTCAGAATAGAGAATAACATAACTTTCCATTTCATTTACTGTGTTTAATGCTGATACTGACATTGTTGTATTATGGTAACAAAGATGATGGGATTGCTCTGCTCAAATACCTCCCATGATGTGATACAAATGAAAACTCTCAAGAGTCATGACAGACTTAAGGAGGACACCTCAGGATGGTGCCACGTCCAAAGGGCCCCAAATAATAGAAAGAGACCTGCTACAAACATTGCCCTATCATCAGGCAAAGAATCAAACAAATAGCATTTGTAGCACCAAAGGAGTAGAAATGAGAAATTATACAAAAAAAAAAAAAAAAAAAAGAAAACAGACACAAACATGACTGCCACAGGGAAATACAGAGAAAAGGGAAATAGGGCAAACAGAAACCCAAACACCAGGACTATTGGAGATGGTTACTAAAGCAGATCAAGTAAAATGGAAATCAGAACTCATCTCTGAGATCAAAACAGGGATACTATCCAGAATGAAATACAGCATTAAAGAAGAGATCACTAAGATGGTAGGGTCCAAGATAGCAGAAGCAATGAAAGGTTTTAAACAACTTCCAGCAGAGCTCAAGGGAATGATAAAGAAGAATGAAATCTTGCAAAGTAGGATGAATGAAGCAGGGAACTGAATCTCAGACCTAGAGGACAGCATAGCAGCAAATGAGCAGGAAAGATACAACCTATGGAAAAGAGCAAGAGACCATAAGAAATCAATCCAACAGCATCTAGATGACTCAAAGAAGAATAATATAAGACTGATTGGAGTAACAGAGGAAACAGGAGACATGTAAAAAACATAAAAAAGGTATTGTAAGAGATAACAACACAAAACTTCACAGGAAAAGAAATGGACATACATAGGACCCCAAAAGGGCGTGACATAAAAATATCGATACCTATACATATAATTATCAATGATACAGATGCACAACAAGAGAATGAAGTACTGAAAGCAGTGAGAGAAAGGAAGAAAATTACCTACAAAGGGAAGCCCATTAGGATCACAGCAGACTTTGCAACACAAACACTCAACACAAGGAGAGCCTGGAGGGAAGTGTTTGAAGCATTGCAGGAAAAAAATCTCCAACCTAGACTGTTGTATCCTGCAAAACTATCTTTCAGAATAGACAGGGAAATAAGATGTTTCCATGATAAAGAACACCTGAAACACCTCATAAATATGTAACTTGCAGTCTAAAACTTTCTTTAAAAATCTTGAAAAAAAACCACAGAAAATTCATACCCAGGAGAGTGAATTCATTGGGACAAACTAGAAACTAGAAAAGTGGAAAAGCAAGAAAGAAAACAACCAAGAACAGGGAAACATGGCAGCTCTGAATATGTCAATATCAATCATAACCATTAATGTCAGGGGATTCAACGGACCAATTAAAAGACACAGACTGGCAGATTGGATAAAGAAGCAAGGTCCTACAATCTGCTGCATACAGGAAACACATCTAATTCAGAAGAAAACCCATAGACTGAAAATAAAAGGTTGGAAAACAATACTCCACACTACAGAAAACTTGAAAAAAGTAGGTGTGGCTATCTTGTTTGCATATAAAATAGATTTCAAACCCAAACTGATTAAGAGATAAAGAAAGTCATTATATTCTTGTACAGGGAATGATCCAAGAGAAAGAAAAAACAATCACTCTAATGCACAAAACTATATTAAAAAAATAATGGACATGAAAAGCCAGCTAACCACGAATAAAATAATAAGAAGGGGACTTTAATACTACACTGTCACAAGTTGACATATCAACTGGACAAAGAATCTGTAAGGAAATACTTGAGCTAAATCAAACTTTTGAGCAAATGGACTTATTAGAAGCCTACAGAATATTTCATCCTACAAAGTGAGATATACCTTCTTCTCAATTGCTCATGGATCATTCTTCAAAATAGATCAAATTGTAGCCCATAAAACAGGGTTAAGTAAGTGCAAGTAATCGAAGTCATCCCCTGCACACTCTCAGACCATAGTGCCTTGAAACTGGAGCTAAAGAGCAAAAGAAATTCCAAGATCCTCACAAATCCATAGAAATTGAACAACACTCTATTGACCAACAAATGGGGCACAAAATAAATTAAAGAAGAAATTAAAGAGTCTCTACAACTAAAAGACAAACCCCAGCACAACATACAGGAATTTATGGTACATATTGAAAGCAGTTCTACAAGGGAAATTCATAGGAGTGAATGGTTACACTCAGAAAATGGAGCAAACTGAAATAAACGATCTAACAATGAACTTCAGACAATTAGAAAACAAGTTGCAAAACAAACCCAAAGCACATACTACAGAGAAAATTATAAGGTTCAGAGCAGAAATTAATGCAATGGAGACAAAGAGAACAATACAAAGAATTAATAAAACAAAGAGTTGGGGAGAGCGGCATGGACGCGGCTATAGGGAACCATCCATTTCCGGTGGACTGAAGGCCACCCACTGGCCCACTGTACCCTGGGAGTGGTGCGGACTCAGCTAGTAGGCACCATCCATTTTTAGCAGACTGAAGGCCGCCCACCAGCCCACTGTACCCCGGGAGCAGTGCAGACTCAGCTACTGGGCACCATTTGCTTCCATCGGACTGAAGGCTGCCCACTGGCCCACTGTACCCCAAGAGTGGCATGGACTCGGCTACTGGGCACCATCCATTTCTGGCGGACTGAAGGCCACCCACCAGCCCACTGTACCCTGAGTGAGGCGCGGACTCAACTACCAGGCACCATCCATTTCTGGTGGACTGAAGGCTGCCCACCAGCCCACTGTATCCCGGGAGCTATGTGGACTCCGCTACCGGGCACCATCCATTTCCAACAGCAGCAGACTTAAGGCAGCCCACCGGCCCGCTCTACCCCAGAGCTATGCAGTGAGGAGTCAGGTACAGACACTGGGCACCATCCGCACCACAGAGGGTTGCGAGCCTCTGCCTAGCCCTAACCCCACCCCGGAGCTGTGTTGTGAAGACTCAGGTCCTAGAGGAGCCAGAGCCATCTCCTGCATCCCTCTACAGGAGGCATGCTCCTAGAGCTGCACTGAGAGACCAGGCAAGATTTAAAAAGGGGGGGGGGATCTAGCTTCTATTTTGCCATCTACTCCTAGATCCCTCTATTCACCTCTTGTCCCCACACCCTTTCCTATTTTCCCATCAGAAGCAAAACCAGAAGTAAAACACTCTTAGGCTGCCCTATTTCTCCTCCTGTATTATTATTATAAGAAAGTGTGCAAAGCCTCCAACAGTCTTACAGCATACAGTAGGTATTGTTGTACATATGCCCTTTTATCCTCTATTACCCACTGGCATATATGAGGTTATAGGCTATATATGATCTCCATAAATCTGCTAACCTTATTTCATTCTCCTTCTGTCTCCCTACCTCCCTGATTCCTTGGTGACCTTTTATCCCCAAAGGGTTCGGGGGCTACATTTATGATCTATAAGTTGTGTACACAGTGCTGATTAAATCAAAATTCTGGCATACAGAGTTAGAGGTAACTCATAAGCTGAAAGTCTCCAAAATAGAATTTAACAAAAATTTTCCTTATTTACTGTGTTTAACACTAATATTGGCATTTATTTTATTATGGTAACAAACATGATGTGATGGTTCTGCTCAAATAACTCCCATGATGTGTTAGAACTAAGAACTCTCAAGGGTCATTATAGATTCAAGGAGGATCCCCCAGGAAATGGCCACATCCAAAGGGCTCCACATAATAGAAAGAGACCTGCAACAAACATTGCCTGTCATCATGAAAAAAGAACATTAATAACAACAAAAGAGTAAAAATGAGAAAATACACAAAAAAACAGACACAAAGATCACCACCACAGGAAAATTCAGAGAAAAGGGAACTAGGGCAAACTGAAACTCAAACACCAGGACTCTTGGAGATGGTAGCTAAAGCAGATCTATTAAAATGGAAATCAGAACTCATCTCTGAGATCAAAACAGAGATACTGTCCTCAGTGAAAGACATCATTAAAAAAGAGATCAGTGAGCTGATAGAATCCAAGATAGCAGAAGCAATGGAACCTTTTGAACACCTTCAAGCAGAGCTCCAGGGAATGATGAAGGAGAATGAAAGCTTGCAAAGTACGATGAATGAAGCAGCGAATTGAATCTCAGACCTAGAGGACAACATAGCAGCCAATGAGCTAGAAAGGTATAATCTATGGAAAAGAGCAAGGGACCATGAGAAATCAATTCAACAGCTTCTGGATGACTCAAAGAAAAATAATATAAGACTGATTGGAATGACTGAGGAAGGAGGAGACAGTGTAAAAGACATAAAAAAGTTATTGTCAGAGATAACAACAGAAAAATTCACAGGAAAGGAAACAGACATAGAGATAAATGAGGCCTATCAGACTCCAAAATTCAGTGACATAAAAATATCTATACCTAGACACATAATTATCAAGGTTCCAGATGTACAACAAAAGAATGAAATACTGAAAGCAGTGAGAGAAAGGAAGAAAAATCACCTACAAAGGGAAGCCCATTAGGAACACAGAAGACTTCAACACAAACACTCAGGGCAAGGAGAGCCTGGAGGGAAGTATTTCAAGCATTGTAGGAAAACAACCTCCAACCTAGACTGTTGTATCCTGCAAAACTATCTTTCAGAATAGACGGGGAAATAAGATACTTCCATGATAAAGAACACCTGAAAAACTTCACAAGCATGAAACCTGCA
>PVIC010016316.1:0-27172 GCA_004025085.1 Thryonomys swinderianus | reverse complement strand
AAATGGTAGAGAGGTAGAAGCTTTAATATTATGGAATGGCAGGCTGGAGATTTAGCTTAGTGGTTCCAGAGCCTGCCTAGCAAATGTAAGGACCCTGGTTCCATCCCTGGGAACCACATACCACAACACTGGGCATGGTGGCCACGCCCACCATCAATCAGTACCACATACCACTGTGCTGGGTGTGGTGGCTCACTCTTGTAATCCCAGCATTCGGGAGGTAGAGGCAGGAGGATTGCTGAGTTCGAGCCTTGCCTGGGTTACATAGTGAGCTCAGGGCCAGCCTGAACTACAAAGCGAGACCCTGTCTCAAAAAAAAAATTATGGAATGGCTTTGGACTGACTGAGAAAGTCCAAATGAAGGGTGGATATCAGTTTTTGAGAGACTAGTAGAGGTTGGAAAGAACACATAGAAAGTTGATAAAATTCATCCAGGAATTGGTGGCAAGGTTGTTGAACAGTGCTGAGGCCTGATTAAGGTTGAATAATGTTTGAAATTGATTTCTACTTGGAAGGAGCCAAGCAGGAACACCTAGTTAGATAGTAGGTTTTGACTAGATGGAGGGAACAGGATATCATTTGGTGGCTGTTATTGTCTCCAAATGTGATTGTCAAAGGTGATCCATACCTGGGTTTAGAGAGCAAATAATTTTCTATTTTGCTCCAAGTGTCATCAAAGAATCAAACCAAAGCCCAAATAACTAAATGCAGTTCAAAACACAGTTCAAGTCCAAGTGGCCAAGCAAAAAGAAAAAAAACCTATGTAAGGAGCCAAGGTTATCAGCACTCATAAATCAACAACGGAGAGGGCTGAAGGGGAGAGGTTATATTTCAGGGGCAGGAATGACTCTGGAGCTGACAAGTGGGCAGCTGTTGCTGTTTATTCATTGACTGCAATCTTGGAAGTTAAAAGCAATTGGGGAGAAGACATATGGTAGGAGTTTGGAGAAGCCAATCAACGTGACTCTTTGACTTCTTTTCAGAAATCTTCAACAGTCTTAGGGCAGAAGAAATAGAAGAGAGCAATTAACAATTAGGAGGTTTAGTCATTGGAATTGGCCTGGCAGATAATTGGAGGGGTTGAGTGGAGGTGATTAAAGAGATTAGTGAACTAGAAAGACAATGGTTGAAGGAATGAGGTTCTGATTTAGTAGTAGAACTAATTGCTAGGAAATAATTGTCACGAGGGGGTAAATGATATACGCTGTCATGGTATAAATTCTTAAATAAGTTCTGTAAGATGTTACTTTCTTTTTATTTGGAATCAACCCCCCCCAAAGTTATACATGAACTAATTCGACCCTTCTCTCTGTTCGTATTTTCAAGTTTTATTTCTTTACGCTATAAAGGCAGTTTGAGTGTTAACATTCATTTACCCTCACAATGTAATATGGCTCTGTGAAAAGTTTTGAAGATATGGCATGTGTGGGAAATGTACCTTTTGCATTATTCATGACACTATCATGAGCTTGAAGAAATCTTACATTCTTGAGACACAAAGAGCTGTAGGACTGAACACAAATGCCCGGTCAGTCCCATTTGATGACATTGCTTGAAGAACATGGAACCCTAAATTTATCACTAAGATGTGCCCTAGCAAATGTTTTATAGTTTCATGTTCAGTTCAACTACAGCATGTAGAACTGAATTATTTCAAATATAAATAAATAAACTACATGGAAAACTTCTAGTCTGTGTGTTCCTTATGACTAGCCAGTTGTTATAATTCAGAAATAAAATTTGGGGCTGGATTTGCAAAAAGTTGGTCTGTGTCTGTCAGTGGATTCCTGGATGCTTTCTCTTTTTATTCCTCATAATTTAAACCACCAGTCTACTCAAGTCGTATAATTATATTTGGAGCAGAAAGCACGGTTGCCTTTGTTTGTCACAATTTTTACATGCAAATTTTTTGGGCTATGAAAGCGTCTTCTTGTTGTTCTCAAAATGAATGTGAGCCATAGATAAATGGAAAAACTGCATGTCTAAAATGCCATTTTGTGAACAAGTTTTAAAATTTACTGTCTACAGTCGATATTGGAAGGACAAATATTGCTTGTGAAAATAATGATCCTCACCAGTCTTTTCTGGTCTCTATACACAGTAGGTAAATAGCTCCCTCAGTGAAAAAATGGTAGAGATTTAAGGTAACACTTTACATAGTCTTAGGCAGGAAAGGAAAGATTTGGATTAATGTCTTTTGTGACTAATTAAGAAATGAATTTTTATCTATCACTCACACAGGCCCACAATTAGTGACACCTAACTAAGTGTGACTCCTCTTATGTAACCAGCTAAATTCCTCTCGATACCAGGTCTACATTTTCTGCTTGGTGCAGATATCTGGTAATTCCTTCCCAGGTGCCCATTCTTTGTGTTTTCTACAGACTTTCCATCCACGGTGGCCACCTGGTTTATATTCCTTTTGTTTGCTTCTCGCTCCCATCTCCTTCGGTTCTGAATAGTTTTGCAAAGATCAGCATATTCTATTTCCTGCTGAATGCCTCTCTTTCTCTGAGTTACATTTTGTTGTTTTTGTACTCTCATTTAATCTTTTTTTCTTGCCTCTCTTCTAATTAACTCCATCGTTGCCTCCTTCATTATGCTTGTAATGAGGTCACCGAGGTGTTCCGAAATTTCTGCTTTTCCCATCTGCTTCAGGGTTCCAATTAGTTTTCTTTGGAAATCTGAAGTTCTTTTTGCTTAGTAGAAGCTTCCAATAAAACTAACTCTAGGATGGCCTCTTTTCCTTCATCAGTTCAAATGGAAACTTCAAGATTACACAGGCTCTCCATGGTGTAAAAGGCATCATTCTCTCATAACAGAGAGATGCAGTTAGAGACAACAACAGTTGAGCTACAGAGAAAATTTAAATATCTTTTGAAAGAGTGTGAAGTCTGTTCTTCCAGATTGCAAGTAGATGCAGGTGAGAAATTTCAGAAAGACACTTTTACCCACACTTGGACGTGAAGGGTATGTAGCTAGCACAACAAAATGAATTTTAAAGGAAATTTGCAAATAATACATTTTAAGGGAAAAGTTTTTTAAACTGGAGCATTATTTTTGTGTAGAATTTTGAACTAGACCATTGTTTATTTGTAGCTGGATTGTGGCCCCCAGTCCTCCCAGATTCATATATTGAGCCTGAACCCAAGTGTGATGGTATATTTAGATGTAGAGCCTGAAAGGAGGTGGTAAGTGCTAAATGAGATTCTGAAGGTGACGACCTAAGCTGGGAGGGCTGGTGACTTCTTATGAGGAGCAAGACAGAGAGGAGTCTTTCTCATTTTGTCTGGCAAAAGCTCTGAGGAAAGGCTAATTAAGGACAGGATAACTGCCTGAAAGCCAGAGAGAGAGAGAGTCAGAGAGAGAGGGAGAAAGAGAGAGAGAGAGAGAGAGAGGGAGAGAGAGAGAGAGGGAGGGAGGGGGGGGGAGAGAGAGAGAGAGAGAGAGAGAGAGAGAGAGAGAGAGAGAACTCCCAAAAACTGGGCTTTGGTTGTTTAAACCTTTAACTCTGTTGTTTTGTTAGGGCAGCTCCAGCAGACTGATACAGCTGTGAAAAACTATTCTTTTACAGGACTGTATAGTTTGGAGAGCAGGACATAAAACTATGCACAGCGAAATTTTTATTTAAACATATAGGAAAAATCCAATCCTTCATACACTGGAGCCACAAATGTGAAATGATGCAGCAACTTTGAAAGTAGTTTGACATTTGCTCAAATAGTTAACTGTGGAATCATCCTATGACCTAACAGTCCTACTTGTCAGAGAAATGGAACTATCTAACCACACAAAGACTTGTGCATGAATTTGGTGCATCATTATTTTTAATGGTTAAAAAAGATAACCCAAATGTCCATCAAATGATGGATAGATACATCTAGGATATTAATCTATGAAATATCGATGTACTGATGATATGCTAAAACATGAATGAATCTTGGAAACAGTATGCTAAATGGAACAAAAAAGCAAGTTTGATTCCATTTATATGAAATACCCCAAATGGGCAAATCTATAGAGACAGAAAGTAGATTAGTGGTTGCCTGGGGCTCTGAGGTTACCGCTGGGGAGATGGAGGAGTGACTACTAATTAAATGGTATGGAGAGTTTCTTTCTGGGAGGATGAAAATACTTAAATTAGATGTGGTGATGGGTGCACTAGTTTCTGAATGTGTTCACGTCATGAATTGAATAGTTTAAATGAGGAAATTTATAGTGTACGTGTTATATCTGCAGGTCCTTGGAAAGCATACACCCTTGCACATACACAGAATGCTGTAAGGCAGCAGATTAAAATACTAACATTGCATCAGATTTTTCTATTCACTTCTTCATGTCTTTTAATATATTTTTTGATTTGTTTGTCTAATATACTTTTTGATAATCAGAAAATAAATGCATTTTATGAAGAAAGTTCTAAATTCTCATGCCCTGGTCAGGGTTGCTGTCAGAAGTTTCTTGAAGAACAAGGATCATAAGAACAAGAACAACTACCATTCACTCAAATTTTCCTCTCCACCCATTTACTGAATGTTTACTATGTGCTAGGTTTTTGCCACATGCTAAAAAGACAAGCTAAATAAAGTACATAAGCTGCTTGGGGACAAAGACTTTATTTTTATCCACTAATGTAAAGAAAACCCTCAATTTGGCAAATGAATGAAAAAGGAAGCGAATGAAGACATTATTGTCTTTCTTTTGGAGAGGTCATGCTCTAGCTCTGAAGGCAAAAATTAGACAGACAATGATGCAACATGATAAGCATAGAAATAGAGTATTGTGAGGACTTTTGTAAAGCTCAAAACCCAGGATGAGGCATCTTGACAGTTAAGCTTTATTGTCAACTAGGTTGACTTTATTGTCAACTAGGTTGGCTTGAAAACTGCTCAGGCCCTGAGGGGATTAGTAAAGCACATTTCTGGGTGCCCCTGAGTGGGTTGGGATGCACCCCCAGCCCTTTCTCCTGCTCTCCTTGCTGGCTGCCATGAATGAACACTTTTTTTTCACCATGCCCTTCTGCCATGATCTTTCTGTCTGGAACCAGCTGACCATGGACTACATCCTCTGAGACCATGAGCCAAATAAATCCCTCCTCCCTTTAACTTTGGGTGTTGGAATTTGGTCTCAGCAGTGGAAAAGCTGACTACAAAAACATTTAGGACAGGCTTCTCAGGGAAAGCAGTTTCTAAACTGTATCCAAAGATGAGTTGTCAGAAGAGAGAGAGAAGTTCTAGGCACTAAGGATATTCTATGTTTCTAGGTGCAAAGGTGAGCTGGAGTATTGTCCATTTGATAATTTCAAAGGCCATGGTTAAATCTGGAATGCTGAGTAAGAGTTGTAATGAACAATGAGGCTGGATGAGTCAGAAGGGTATGGATGGTAAAAGGACTTTGTAAGATTATCTCCTGTACTTTCTTCAATCTTCAGAATAGACTTTATAAGCTAGAACTCTTTCATAGGTTTATAGTCATATTGACTTTGATGTGGACAGTGTTCCAGCTCACTTTCTGAGCAGTTGTGTCCACCCTCTTGTTGGTTTTCTATTGATTTTGATGCAGATTTTGTCCACCTTGACTCAGGGCCTTATGGATTCCATTCTCCTTGGAACATCAATCCCTGACTCATACACGCTCATCAGGTTGCAGCCTACTTTTAGAACTTGATTCAAAAGTTCTTTGCCTGGGGAAATGTTCCTTCCTTGATCCATGAATTCAAGCAAGAATTGATTATTTTGTGATTTTATACCACTGCACATGTTTCTAATGATAACTTCTGTTGTACATTTATGTGTGTGTGAATTTACTGGATTAATTACTACTTATACTAGGTTATAAATTTTATGAGGATAGGAATATTCCTAGTTTTGTGTATTTCCCAGTTTTGTGTATTTACTTACTTTTGATCTTCCTTTTATTCCTAGAGCTTAGCGTGTTACATGTCATACAGTAGATACTCATTTAATATATGTGCTGCCGAAGCGAGCACAGTAGATACTCATTTAGTGTTGCTCGCATAGATTGGCAACTTGGAGATTTTTCCTTTCCTCAGCTGATTTCTTAGAATCTATGATATAATGCTTTTCCAAGAAGTATATCTAGGTCATCTCATCACAGCGTCAGTGACCACAAGCTTTCCAATACCTTGCGCTACTCTGGTGTCTCCTAAACAGTAACAGTCACCATAGTGCTTCGCCTTCCAACTTCTCTTTGTCTCCAACAGTCACTCCTTCCCTGTTAGCAGCATTGCTTCAAAGAGAGCCAAAATTTAGCTTTGTAGACTCAGGGTCAAACATGGTAAGTGTGCTGTTGAGTTGGTCACTATTCAAGTCAGTACCTGGAGTAGTTCTTCTTGAGACAAAAGGATGAGAAACCATCAAAGACCAGGGATTTGTACTGCAGAGAGAAGTTGGTTCATGCACTTTAGAGGCATGGCATTCATAATATTAGAGTACAAGGTGAAATTGTTAATATAGAGATTGCAGTTCAAGGCAGTAGTAAGACTTGAGCTTCCAAAGACAGATCAGCAACTTGATCATTTGTTTCTGCTCGAGGAAAATTAGAAACAGAGCAGCTATTTATGTTTTCATATGCAATAAATATTTTCAAGGAACCCCAAGTCCTCTGAAAGTTTCTAAGTATAATTTACAGTGCATATCTCCTATAGTTGAAATTTCCTTTTACATCTTTCAGTTCATCCCAATAATAATACTGAGAGGGAAATTTTGAATAGGTTAACAACAAAAGGTAAAAATATGCTTTAGATGTCAAACAACTTAAAGGGGAGACAGAGAAGTATTTCTGTGCTTTGTGAGAAGTAAACCTGGGATCTGAACACTGCTGGGTGTGACTCCAAGTTTCAGTTTGGTCCATTGTCCTGTGCCTTCCAAAATTACTAGACACAAATTCTTCAAAGAGAAAAATTTCCAAACTCCCTGACACTGTAAAATATTTTCTTTTGGTGCTATCTTATCATTTGCTTTCAATAAATATTTATTAAACATTTATCATTTACCAGGAGTTGCCCTAGTTTCTGGATAAACACATTCAACAAGGGTCCTTACACTCAGACTGTTCTGGTAGGAGAAAGATTATAAGGTTTGAAATTAGCCAGGAAGAAACTGACATTGTGGCAAGTGATAAGTAGAGAATGAAGGTTAGCCAATTGATAGTGACTAATTATTGTAGCCCAAAAGCTACTCATTAAAAAACATATGAGAAGAATGATTTGAGGAGGAAACATTGAAGTTGAGACTCAAAAGATAAGAATGTTTCCCACAAAAGGGCAAGCCTGTACAGAGTCCTAGAGGTAGAAATAACATGGTAATGGCCAGCTGATGGAAGGAGAAGATCATGTTACCATAACCTAAATATGAGGAGGGAGATGCAAATGGAAAAAATCAGGAAGTAACTGGATCATGTGCGGATATTTAAGCCAGAGAGAGGATAATGAGTATTTCAACTGTAGTGTGGAAATGGGCTGTGGAGGAGCAGGTGTAGAGCTGGGGAGATGAGATACTCCCAGGCAGGCCCTGCACAGTAGTTCTGATGGGGCAGTGGCTTTTGGATTCGTGTACTCACCGAGTTGCCTTCAGAGCCTGTCTGGACACAGACTGGTACCCTGGCCCCTCTCCCTTCTGGTTGGCATCTGATTCGTTCATCTAGGCTGAGGCTTGAGCTCATAGGCCACACTGATGTTGATTCCCCAAAGGAAAATGGTGTTAACAATGGAGAGAGAAGGAAAAACTAAGAGTGCATTTAAAGGTTGAGGAGATAGAACCTATTAGTGTGTGGGATTTAGGGAGGATATGAGAGGTAGTAGGAAGGTATGGCAAATGTGCACATTTGAAAATATTCATTGCAGTCAATGACACATCACCATGAATGCTTCTCAGGGACTTCCCCTGGCTGAGAACATGTTTATCCCACTTTCTGAAGCAGTTCTGGAAGACTTTCCTGAGTGTCCTTAGTTGTGCTCTCTTGGCTGCCTTGTATCCGGATGTGTGCCTTTCATTGCTATTTTAACTGAGAGGAAGAGCAGGAAGTTACACAGTGCCATGCCCAGTGAATAAGGTGGACAAGGACATAACGCTATGGTTCTGAGCCTGCCTTTCTGCTGCAGGGCATGGATGGCCATATTCACCATATTTTTGATTGTGTCCTATAAAGACGTGGAAGGCTTTTAGAATCGTTTCAGAAGTAGCAGGAACAATGACTATGTATCTTTTTAGTAAATTTTAAAAAATGTAAGTGGTAACCATATTTCAATCAGTCCTTGTAAAAAGGAGGGACCCCGAGTTTTAGGCAGAATTTGGGAGAAAGGGCAGAGATTCAAGTGCAATGGGAAATTCTCAGGGAGGAGCAGTTTTTGGCTGGGACGGAGTAAAGGATGGATGTGGATTGAATTAAATTAAGGAAAAACTGTGAAGACATTGCATTTCAGTGTCTGCGTTGTATTATGTAATTGCAGGTGATTGTTAAAGACGATCTAGACCCTTCACTGAGAGAGTGGCGTTGGTGCAGGAGCTGTGAGTTGCTTGGGCAGGTCTCAGCGAGGTGGTGGGGCTGGTGCTGGAGAGATGCATTAGAATTTCAGTAGCCAGAGTCAGGGCCCAAGGCAGGTGGAGAAGTGTTTGAAGCAGAATGTTAGTAGGAATAAGAATGGAAGATTCCAGGACCAGGTATTTAGCTCAGTGGTGCCAGCTCCTGAGTCATGAGCACAAGGTCATGAATTTGATCCCCAGTGGTGGTGATGGGGAAGATTCCACATAATAGTGGTGCCTTGTGTTTCTGTCTGGGATATGAGGGTGGGAAAGAGCTTTGATGAAACAGAGACATAGCCACAGACTTTCTCTTAGTATGCACACTTCTGCAGGCCTCACACAGGGCTCCACAGTTTATCTGATGTAATTCTTACAGTTCCCTCAAACAGGGTCTTCGGTAACCAGCACAGAGAGGAGCAAACTGAATCTGAGAGGACAACTTGCTGGGAATCACATAATTAGAAGATAAGAGAGCCAGGGTTCATGCTTGGTGCTGGTGCATTTTAATATATTTCAGAAGGTTTTAATCTGTACAAGTCTAAGGTGGACATATCACTACAGACTGTAGTTTTTATCTATGTGCATCTTTGGAGAAGAGTACTGTTCCCCCTCTCTGTGCCCTCTGGGCCCTCTTCATGAAAAACCAGGCCCAGTTATTTTAATGGACAGTTCCCATCCTGGGTCTGCAATTCATTATAAGTGTGAGGGCTGTCTGTGTGATACATGCTTGAGAACAGTTATCTTCTATGCAGAATTAACCAGAGTGCATCTCACTATTTTTTGAAGAGTTAATAGATAAACGACATGGGTGGAAGTGTTAAATTTTCTTGGGAGTACATTCGTTATGCCCCACAAAAGTGAAACCCTGCATGTTCTGTGCCAGGGGCCTGTTTATTTTCTTCCCTTGTCTGATATTATTCATCTGTTCTCCTGCTTCTCCCAGACGTCCATCTTCCAGCGTGATGTTGCAGGCAACATAGGAAGAGAACAGAAGATGCCCGAGGGCCGAGACGCTGCCCACTGAGGTGCCTGGTCCCGCAACCTGCTCCGTGGTCTCCTTGTGCTTGTCACGCCTTGCTGTCCTGAGTCTTGGGCAGTCCCATAAGCCTCTTGTCAGCAACCAGACACGGGAAAAGAGATACTCTTGTTTTTTGGTGTTGTAATTTTTAATCTCTATTTTTTTTATCAGTACACATTTGTACTATGAAAAAATTAAATTCCTTCTGGGGAGATGTTACATGCACACGAAGAATCTTCATTTCATTCTTTTCATGCCCCAACTCCTCCTCATCCTCCGCCTCTTGGTCCCTTTCCCATCTGGAAAAGTTCTATCTCCCTATTTCCCTTTATTTAAATTTTCTTTTACTCTTCAACTTATTTCTCACATAAGAGAAGCCACGTGATATACTTGTTAACACATTAAGTTATCTGGCATATTTTTCTGCCCAGAGAAGCAAGGTAGGGCTCTTCTTTCTGTTTTCTAGAAGTCTCTGAACAGTTACTCATTGAAAACATCAGAAATTGATACAAGGTTGGGACACTGAGGAACATATGGACTGAATATAGGCTCTTTAGAGGTAACAGGATTTTTTTTTTAATGAAATAGTTTACTCTCCACAATGCTAGAGAATCATTTAGTTTTTAAAATTTTGTGGAAACTGTTCTTCAGACTGTGCAGCAAAGGCCGCGGATCTCCAATGTGCTTCTCCCCTGCTGCCTGACCTTTATTTCTGCAGAAAGGACTTTCAAGTGCATTTTCATGTTTATAATTTTCAAAAATACTTTCAAACATCAGGCTTTGTTTATTGCATGACCTTTGTGCTTTATGACAAAGTGCTGCAGAGGTGTAAGCATAAAATGTGTTTTGATTGTGTATCGATTTGAATAGAATGGAAAAGCAAGAAAATGCGAGATGGGCATATAAGTATGAAGTAGTTGGGGGCAGGGAGGTGCTTGGCAGATACTCCTGTTCTGAAAGATTTCTTTAATAGTCCAGCTAGTTTCACACGTTTCTATTGGTCATGGAAACCACTATGCCAAATGCAATCCCCTGGGAGTATCGTCAAGTTGTGATTAAATAATCATGTTGGAAATATTTGGTATCTGGTTAAAGTAAGAGTTAATGCGAACGTGCATCAGAGCAGGGTGTAATTGAGTGGGACCAAGGACAGCTTCCCAGAGCTGGTTCTTCATGCAGATGGACTGAAATGAGTGAGAGGAAAATACAAAAGAAAAGTGGCCCTCCCTGGGCACATCAGATCTCACATTCTGACAAAGACTTCCTCAGTTAAAACCTCCCATGGTGGGTGGGGCTGTGGCTGGCTAAAGGGATTTTCGAACAGATTTCATATTCTGATCAGCTTTTCTTTCCTGCTCAAAGGAATTTACCTTAGCTAGGGAGCAGAAAAGAATGGTGAATGTGAGGCAGGGGCCATGAGTTGGGCCACGGCTGGATAGTGAGGTGAGTAGGACCCAGTTCGTTCTCCCTTTCAGTGACATGAGCTGAGTATAGAGGGAAGTACAGAGAATAGAAGTACAGAGAGAAGAAGCAACTGAAGAAGTAGGAGCTGAAGATGAAGGGATGCTGTGGTGGGAAGATGGTCCCTCAGTGAGCCAGAAGGAGCCAAAGTTTAAAGAAAACATACATTTTCAGTAAGCAAAGTGGGGCACTGACTAGGACCATCATTCTGGGGAGTTTGACACAGAAGTAGAAGGTTCTTCCAGCTCTTGGATGAACACCCAATAAATGCCCTTCTCCGAATATGTTTATGTGAACCTTGGTTGTGATTACAGAAGCCAATTAAAGGATGACTTAAATTTGGCCTAAGTTATAACTTTGATGGTAAATATGGAAATAGGCTATACCTCTGGTACTAAAATTTTAGAATTAAGAATTTTCTAGGTAGAAGAAGACAGTGCAGTGTAAGAGAAATGTATTAAATTTGATCTGTTCAGTGGCAAGTTAGTTTGGAAACCTCTGAGACCACTTCAGTTTTCTCAACTCACTTCTATGATCAGAACTTGTGTGAAGATCTGATACTGGGGCCGGAGATTTTAGCTCAGTGGTTCCAGTGCCTGCCTTGCAGCAAGCACAAGGTCTTGAGTTCGATCCCGGTAACCACATACAATGCTGGGCGTGGAGACTCACGCCCACCAGCAATCAATACCACATACCACAGAGCCGGGCGTGGTGGCTCACGCCTGTAATCCCAGCACTTGGGAGGCAGAGACAGGAGGACTGTTGAGTTCGAGGTTTGCCTGGGCTACATAGGGAGCTCAGGGCCAGCCTGAACTACAAAGCGAGACCCTGTCTCAAAAAAAAAAAAAGATCTGATACTGCATATATTTTTTAAAAAGAGGATCTTTACTTATTACTTAGAAGGGTATTCATAAATTTAGGAGCTAAATATGTAACTCTCTATAGCATATGATCCCAGATAATAGATATGAGTGAAAATTTCCCTGGATTTACTTCACTGTTCCACTATATCTAATGAAACTTCAGACTTTTTTCTTGATTTATGTGATTTTAAAGTATGTTATGTAGCAAAGTCTGCTGTGGCATTCATTGTCCAACATGCTATCTACTCCTGAAATTTTGTGTCCAAGAATGATTGGCTCTGCTACATATAAGAAGAATAAATAAGAGAAAAGATCATAAAATGAGACCATGTGTCTAAACATGCATGTATTCCTTGGCAAAGAATCCACATATTGTGACAAATCACACCTAGCTTGCCAGGGAACTGGATCAAAGCTGGCAAAAATCAAGCTCAAGTTGGATGGATCAGATAGGGAAATTTAACCATGGTCATCCTAGAGTAGGGAGACCTTGTGATTTACTGGCCAGACCAGAATACTTTTGAGAGTGGTAGGGACATTATTAATAATTTTTCTAGGTCAGATGATGTACACTGGAAGTCTTCCAGGAAACTTGATGTGTGATTACCCTATAAGGAAGCCGGATCCCTAGTTCCTCTGTAAAATTTCTTTGTCTAGGGGCCAAAGAACTAAAAGGTGGAAAGTCCTGATCTTGGAAGGAATGTTCTAAAGCGCAGGTCTTTAAAAAAATTCCTACTGTGAAAATGACTAATGAGTGAGTATGTCTTTGTTTTTATTGTTGCGGCCAGAGCTGTGACATGTTAAAGCAGCATACTTGGATGCTGGTGAGGCTTCACTCAGGGTACAAACTGTGCTCTTTAGTACTGTTGTGAGGTGCTTCAGCTGCCGGAGACACCATTCTCTTGGGCCAGGTGCACTAGCCCCAAAGACTTCCAAAGCATACAGTCCAGTGGCTTGAGATACCCTGGTATGTTGTCCAACTGCCAACCTCTGTGTAGTTCCAGAGGATTATCTTTCCGCCGAAACAATGGAGTCCATCCCATTCTCGACACTACTCAGCTCCCTACAACCCCTGAGGTCCTTTGTGTCTCCATGGATTTGCATGTGCTGTGCTTTGCAAGTTTTATATAAATATATCAGACAGTGTGTGATTTTCTTAGTGTGTTTTCAGGATCTACCCATGTTGTGTTTCAATACTTCCTTTCTTTTTACAAGGAAGTAATATTCTTTGCATTTCACTCAACAATTGGCCTGTTGCTGGACACTTGGGTTGGCTTCCTCTTTTGGCTCTTTTGATAGTGCTCTTCAGAACAGTCACTATAAGTGTGAAAGCCTGTTTTAATTTTGCGGTGTTCTATACCTGGGACTGAAGATGCTGGATCATGTAGTAAATCGTAAACTCTTTGGAGACTGTGGAATTAGTTTTAAAGGTAAGGCACAGTTTGAGTATTGCGAAGGAGGTCACAAAGGAGAGAGAGCTAGTGGTGTCTATGTGTATAGGACCACTTCCTTGAAGGTTGAGGGTCAAAAATGAGTGTCACTTTCTAATTCTTGGGGTGTATTTATCTGCTTATTTGTGAACTAAGCAGATTAAAGAGGAAATCTCAGCAACCAGTGAATTTATTTACTCAGTGGGATAAACAGAAATTTTTGGTTGAGAATTTTCTCTGGGTCCCCTGTTTCCCTTGATGCTCCTGAGTCATTCTCATTTCTAAAGTTTATCTGGGATTTACCAATTTTCATGCTTACAGAAGGAAACAGTTAGGTTTATTTGTTAAACACCTCTATCCTTTAGAAGTTGATTTTTCAGGATCCTAAGAATAGATGATTTTCTCCTTTTTGGTAAAGAAAGTGCAAATGCAAAGATGAAACTACCTTATAACATATGATTTTAACACATCACTTTCTTTCATTTCTTTCCTTGGAAGTATTATTCTTATCTTTTTGAAGTTGTTTTTGTTCTTCCAAGTGAAATAGTTTATTTACTAGAAATAAACCCCATCTTTGCATAGGCACAGAAAAACCACATGTCTTTGGAAAGCTAACAGATAGAAGTCTGTGATTCTATTTTACCAATATTATTTCAGAAGTTCAAACAGAGGGTTGACTAGCTTCCAAAATTAAACTAGGAATACTTTAATTTGCTTTGGTTTCTTTTGAATGGTGGGTCTAAGACATAAGATATATCCTGGATTATCTCATTTTTCAATTAACAAAAGGTACAAAATACCTCATGGATTACCTTGGCAATTGCTACCCATTAGATAGGTGGGTTTTGGTTGTTTCTGGGTTTGGTTTCTGGGTTCACAGAAAGAGCTTTTTAGAATGTGCATTTCACAGGTTTGAACTTAACTCTTAACAGAGAAGATATTCTCCAGATGTCAATACTTTTAAGCTTATATATGATGATTTCTTTCCTTAATTTAAAATGACTTTTTGGATACGGTGACAGTGAATATATACAAAATATTGGGACACAATAAAAGCATAATTTATAATCATGATTATACAGGGTTTGCTTGCTTCTATTGGCAAACTTCTATATTCTGGGATTTCAGAGGCAAATGGTATTCATTCTGCCCTTTATTAAGATAATTTTGCATATTTTTGTCTTTTCATTACTGCGTTTATTTTGTAAAGATAATTTGCTTTCCATTATGCTTTAAGTGACACACCTTTATTGATTAAATAAGACAATTACAATTATGTTTTATTAAATTTTAAATATTTTCTGTGTTACAAAGCTAGAACAGTCTGTAAGTAATAATACTAATATTGAGATCATATTAATCAAATAATCATAGGCAATAAAAACAATGAACTATTAGAGATAATATTTTATGTAGAGGAAAATGTGTACCACACACTAGAAAACTTACAAGGGTGTTGTAGCTCAACACCTTGGTGGAATCATTAATTTTTATAATTTCAGAGGTTGGGAGTGGTCTCAGTGTGTGTTGGTGTGCATTTACACACCTGTTTTTTTACTTACCGATAGCAATGACAATGGACTGCCGGTTGTAATTTGTTCATTTTCCCCCCGTTTTGTTCAGACACTGCCACTGTGAACCTCGAGGTCTGAACACAACACTTTAGTGTTGGAAACAGGACAGTTAGCAAAAATAGTCCCCCAAAGTGCCACTCTTCTGACTGAGGGAGAAATAAAAATAACCAGGAAGAGAGAACAGCAGAAAAGTGACAACATCTGTTTTACTTTTTTAGAAATATCATCTTATGGACCCATTCATTAAAATCCCAATGTCCCTCAGCTGGACTTGGATGAAACTGTATTTTAATATCCTTATATATGCAGGAGAGGCAGTGAGAGAGAGGGGAGACAGAAGGAGAGTGTCCCTATTATAAGCATTTCATATTCTACTACATTGGATAATATCTACTATGGGGATTGTAAACTTTCAGGCACAGTGATATATTTTTGAACATCTGAGATACTACACACTGAAAACATCATGAAATAAAAATAATCTCTTCACACTTCCCAACTGGCTGTTTATCAACTTTTTCCTTTCCCACATTTGTGCATAAAGTGTCCCTTCACAGCCAGAAACCCTGTGGTGTTTTTGGCTCTGAATGGGACAGGAACTTGCTTATTTTCTAAGTTAACAGCAGAAAGCAAAGAAAAATGTAGTCCATTAGTGTGCTACATTATGTAAAGAAAACAAGATTGCTAAATACTGCCACCCACTATACTTTCCAAGCATTTATTTAAACCTTTTTACTTCAAATAAAACATCAAATAGAATAGCCTCCTAAATATTAGAGTTGGAAAGATAGTTAAGTTCTCGGAGGTCTTAGAGTGACTGATCATTATTTAAAGTTTCTCTAAGCTCACTCTTTACCAGGCAACTTGTAAGGGAAACATAGATATAAACAGAAGCATACTTAAATAACCATAGCAGATCGAATACTCATTTCCTCCTCTCCCTTCACTGGGAAAAATAGCATACAGTTTAATTTTCTCCTTGGCTGTATGCATGATTGTGTGTGTGTGTGTGTGTGTGTGTGTACACGTGCTTGTGTATAATAACATGAAAAGATGAGCAAAGTGAATTGCCAGACCAAAATAGTACATGACCACAAAACTTGTTTTGAGGTTCATCAGGACAAAGTTTATAATGAATCTGAGTGTGAGTAACATTGCTGTTTTGTGAGAGAAGCTTGAAGCTAAATATATGCTGTCTGTTGGTGGGTTGCAAAGGACATGATATGGCGATTAAAGCAGATTTTTTCCTATTTGGGGAGAAGAACCCTCTGCAAATGTGCTATCTCAAAAGCAAAATTTAACACTAGTTTCCAGGCCAGTAGCTCCAAGAAGTGTTTTATTTTGCCCAGAATAATTAAATTATGCAGTCCTAGAATTAAAAGATGTCTTTGCTCTGTTCCTATAAAAACTAACATCATGATGCACTAATTATATATACATGCGCTTATTCTGTGGATAACTGTGCACTTATTCTATGGATGTTTTATTCTGTGGGTAACTGTGCACTTATTCTATGGATGTTTTATTCTGGGGGTAACTGTGCACTTATTCTATGGATGTTTTATTCTGTGGGTAACTGTGCACTTATTCTATGGATGTTTTATTCTGTGGGTAACTGTGCACTTATTCTATGGATGTTTACAAGCGCATAGGAAGAGCTGCGAAGAACATGTTAGTAGCTAGCAAAGTGCGTCCTTCTCAGGACCTGATTTGGCTTTGGACAGATGATCACCTGAGACACCACAGTTCCTTGTAATGTTCGCAGTTCAGTGAAAAAACATAAATGTGTCATTTGGGAAATTAAAGATCGGAACAATTTTAAAGGAAGTTATCTTTTCTGGGCTCTTGCCCTCACACAGTATATCAAAGTTATTCAAGACAGCCTGTTATTTTTTCATGCAACGTTTTTATTAATGGAAAACGTCATTCCTAGCCATTCCAGGGTGCTTTAAACCCCAGGGCTACAATCTTTGCCTTTATCTCTAAGCTAAATAAAGATAACATAAATATCTCTAAGCATTTTCCTGAATGCATTTTTCTTTGTAAATGATGAACAGAAGTGATGAATTCTAGACCACTCTGGGAAACACTTCATGGAACAACAGGGCATTGCTGAAAATTTTTAAGAAATGCTAGGAGAATTCAGGACACTTTGACCATCAGGATCTCCAATAATGTGAGCCTGTTTATGGAATAAAGTATAAAATCAAAAGTATGAAGGATACTATTTTCTTTCTTTCTTTTTTTTTGTATAAAGCCTTTAGTGGTAGGTACCACGATCCAAATGGCTAGGTCCACAAGTCAAAAAATCCAAAATGGGTTGAGACTTGCATGTAAGGTATTCAGCTCTATCTCACCAGGTAGCAGTTACAGAAGAGAGAGTGATACACACTGGATTCATGTAGCTGGGATTAACCAACCTCCAGGTAATGCATACAGGGAGAGTCACATAGTCCTTGCTCCCTTGCACTGGCTCAAGCCTCCACATACCAGATTTGCCAGGTATGTCACACTAACACTTGGGTTACCACCCCATTTCCAGGACTGTCCAGGAATTTTACGACTGTGTGAAACAAAAGGAAGCACGTCCCTCAGTAGTCTTGAGGGCAGACAAGACAAGGTCAACTTTGGAGCCTCAGAGGTTTCATTTTGGGGACACAGAGTTATTTCAGTGTCTAGTTATTGAGGATCCCACTATTAACCTGTTTGCCTTTCTCTCCTGTAAAATGATGGCATTTAACTTCTACTCTACAAGCTTTCTTTCTGGGCTTAACTTCGATCTTTGTAGGGATCTCTTGTTTATTTGGCTTAGGTTCCTTCTGCCCTGACTTTCCCCAGCCCTTCTTCGTGTTTTCCCGGCAGCCCTCACTACAGGCCTGTTGAGTGGTTCACCTGCTCTTCTTGCTGTCTAGCTCCTCTCCTGGCTGCCTCTCCCCTTTCTCTGTTATGAGATGCAAACCTCTCTTTGATCTTTGTGTTACGTTGGCAGACTTTTGACAAGAGAAGCTTTCAAATGTCTAGTAATTGGCAATTCCAGGTACTGTATCTACAGAACGAGTAATCACAGAGAGGGTTGTATAATGAAATTTAGCAAGAATTTTTCCACACTGAAGAGTTCATTTATAAAAGCATAACTTCAAACCCTTCACTATTTCTCCTTTTAAATTGCTATTATATCAGTGGGAAAAATATCCCATGTTTTGCAAACCTGCCCTATCCTGTGAGAGTCACCAGATGTGGTCTGAATGTGACCACGCCGTACTGTGAACAGACCACCACTCCCGTTTCCTATGAAATAAGCAGAGCAACAACGAAAACGAGGTTGGGAAGCTGAAGACTATGTTTTTGGTTTGCAAACTCTGCCAAGTTAGCTGAAATATTCCCATCATCACAGAAACTTTGATATAGTAACGTCAAAGTGACTGAGTATGTTCATGGCTATCAGCCCCCACACAAGCTTGCTAACACTGCCACCTTTGTGTCCACCGCTGCTCGCTGGCTGACATTTGTCTGCATTAACAACGAAGGATCTGAGTCTTGGAATCCAGAAGGGGTTATCGTTATTCCTAATAGCTATAGTGTTTGGGCCATTGTGTTTGTCTACGGGTCGTAATCCTTTTGTAAAGCTTAAACTTTAGTCTCTCTTTTATGTAGCCTCCAGATCATCTGAGCTTGACTATACTGTAGTGCTTTATTTGTGTCACAATCTCCTACGATCCAAATCTCTCTTGGAAAAGCTGCAGAACTCATGCGATGGGAAAAGGCAATTATTAGTTGGCAATGACACCCATTTTCTTTGACAGAACTTTGAATTATGCCTTTCTAGCAGATCTCTGATCATGCAGGGCAGTGATCTTGTGCAGCTGTGGTTTAACCTCAAGTGCTTTTGTCACATTTTTTTTTCTATGAAACGTATTTCAATTCTGACATTTACAAGATTGCAGCTTTGAAGACTGTGTGTGGACGTTCAGCAAGCATTTTATTTTGCTAATGAACTAAAATTGATCTCTGTAATTGAAAGAAAATGATACTATTTGACTGTAATGACTAAATACTAAGTAAAATTCTGCACAAGTGAAATTGTACATGACCCCAGATATGACTACGTTATCTTAATTGTAAAATCATCTTGTACAGCTTTTAAAACTCATTAAATATGCAAGAAAAATAAAAAAAACACTCCTAGATAAAAGGATCAGTGGAAGAAGCCTCTGCAGACTTGGGTTCTAAGCTGGACCTTGGGCAGGTCCCTTAATTTCTTTAAGAGTCAGGCTTCCCCCAACCCCTTGGTGGAACATTCATGGAACAAGGTTATTTAAGGTCTTTTCTAGTGTTTGCATCTCTATCTGAATCCTACAAAATTGATTTTTCATAGTCAGTGAAAAATCTGAACAAAGCTGAACTGTGAAATATTTGACAAGCATTAACAGGATTGAACATGTTTTAGACAGTCAGTGTTCTGAAGGAGAAAAGAACAGTTAGAACTATCCCCACCCCCATCCCACCCCACCCCACAGAGAACTTGGATTTCTTTAACTTTGAAACATTGTGCAATTGCCAGTTTCTCTAAGCTGGTTTTGTGCTTCTTGCAGTCAGGACGGATAGAGAGTGCTCCAACCTGTAATTTCACAGGGCGTGCTGCTCCGGAGAACAGGAACGAGCGCTGGGTTTGCTTGGGGATGTGATCCATGTAGGTTGTGCACAGACCGGACTGTGCTACGTTTATTCTTGGTACGGGGTCAGGAATCTACGGAGCTTTTCTCCCCACCCTGGCAGAGGGGAAAAAAGAGAGAGAGACAGAAAAACAAAGCTCCCTGGAGTAACAGAGCACCTGTTTTATTAAATCTTCCCCAGGGAGATTCATTATTCAGCTCTGAAATATAAGATCTTACTATAAATGACAGACAGAAACCTGTAATCTCTTCATTTGTATTGTGACCATTTTACTAATTTCTTATTAAAGCCAAATTTACCAATCAACCCACAAACAGAAATATACTTCTTTACAGAATTTCCTGTGAGGATGCAGCATATTAAACTGTATAGGTGATATTCTCATGTTCATTGTATTCGTTAACAAGGGTCCCTTCGTGAGAAGGAACATATTTACCTTCATCGCCTGTGGATTTCTAGGGTCTATGGAGGATAGCTGTCTTAAAAATACCAGAGAGAAGATTTTAGAGAAAGGTAAAATAGATTTGCTTAATATACCAGAAAATATCTAGCTTTATTTTTTGCTCAGGGATAAAAATAGCACATACGCATCTATTTTGAAATGAAAAGGTTTAAGTAAAAATGCAGTTTTATAGCAGATAAATGGAATGGATCGACCGCTATTTATCTGCCTCAGTATTCACAGGAGGTCAGCTTTTGGCCATTGACATGAACATATATTAATATATAATTAATATATTAATTATATATAATATATTATATATATTTGGCTGAATAACCTGAGTTACACTATTTGATCATGAGAATAATTTTTCGAGCACAACGTTTGGGACTTTCTTTTTAAAGAAGTAAGTATTCTGTCATCCTATAAAGAACAATCACTTTCACATAGGCTTTAATTCTGCATAAAATGATCCCATGTTTGGTAGTCACGATATTTTTCTTAATAATGATGATCAAATCACTAAATAATTCAGCTTTACTTAGGTGGAACACAGTAAAGCTTTTGCTGTAATTCAGAAATGTCAAGTAACTCCAAGGCGGCGGGAGGAGAAGGTGCTTTTCTTTTAGAGCTGAAGAAGAGATAAGAAAGAAGGGACTGGAAAGGGGTGGGTTCGGGGGCGCAGAGTCCGCAGCCGGAGTGTCCCCGACACAAGTCCTGGTGTGGGTGCGGGTCCGGCAGGTGTCTGGAGCTTGGGGCAGCTTTGCTGTGAGCAGAGGGCCAAAGCTCGGCCAGTCTGCCTGAGAAACCTTCCTACCTGAACATTATTTTGAAATAAAGCTTATTTCCGATGGTTGCTCACTCAATATATTAATTCAGATTTTTTATTGTAACAACTTATGAAAGAACCCCACATATAAGGATGCTCCTTGGGGGGGGGATCACTCTTAAATTCAGAAAAATGTCATTTCCCATATGGACTGAATTGAAATCAAGCCCATTCTACAAGATCAAATTTTTTTTTCCTGGAAAAATGATGAGAGACGATTTATTTTAAAATGATAGGAAGGGAGAGAAGTAGGCCTCGTTACAAATGGACCCGAGTGCCCATTAAAGTGTATGTATGTGATGAAAATCATTTTCCACCTTAGTCACCTTTATTTCTCGACACTCATTTATATACTAACCGCCTCTCATTTTACTGGTCTCTGTAGCCACATTCTCCAAGCCAGTAGTGTGCTGAGTGGCGCGTCCTCAGGCTCACGCCGGCCCGGGCCCCCTGGCGCGCCCTGTGGAAGAGGCTTCCGCTCTGCAGAGCGGGTGCTTCAAGCCCAGGCGGCTCAGGTTGCCTCACGCTGGGCTCCCTCTCGCCTGTCCTAGGACCCGCGCCTGCCGGCGCTTCCGACACTGTGACGGGCGGCGCTAGGACTCGCCAGGTCTACGCATGCAATTTTATTTCAGGGATTGAAAAGAAGGTCAAGTTCTGTGTTGGCCGAACACCGCTCGTTAGGAGGGAAAGGCCGTGGTGGCTGAGGACATCTTCCTTGTCCCCGGCTTCCGACTAAATTCTCAGGCTCGTAGATCCTTGGGTTCAGCGTGCTAACTACCTTAACCGGACTGCCTTGTGCTGTCTGTTTATTGGTACCCTTTCCCTTTGGGGATACTGCCCCAGCCTTCTACTGGGGACACGACACCGAAGTGTTCTGGGGAGTATCGGCTTGAGTTCATTTTGCTCTTTGTAGGAAAAGAACCCCATTGTTCAAAAACGGGTGCAGACGGTCCAGGGCAGCTTCCCCTGGAATCTGTCAGCAACAACAATTCTTGGGCTTCACTAAAGGCCTGGGGGCTCTGGAGGAAGGCACAGGAACCCGAGGCCATCAGCGAGCCTGTCGTGGCCAAAGTCTGAGAGACGCTTCTGGAGACCAGAGTCCTCGTCTTAGTTTTGCCAAGTTCCAGCTGTTCGATCTTGTTCAATCTGCTGAACTCTTCCGAGCTTCTGCTTCCTGTATCCCTGAAACAGGAGATGACCAACAGTGGGCCTTCCTGAGCTTCCATTCTTCCCGTCTGGAACCCTAATTACTTGATGGAAACGAATTCATTAGGGGAAGCCTATGCCTGGACACCCGGCTGCGGCCAATAAATCTGATGCTCAGTGTCATGTTCCTCCATGTGTTTACTGTTCGTTGAGTCTTCTCAGTCCTCATTAGTGCCGTATCTTCCTTGTAGCGGTGACTCCAGCATAACTCACTAATGCTAAATAACTGAAGGATAATTCCACCACGAGGAGGTAGGGCAGATTACGAGCATCTTACTTTAATTGTTGAGGGTGACACAAATCCTCAGTGACACAAATGGAACTTAAAAGAACACAGCTTTCAGTGGAAAGTCTTCCTCTCAAATTCATCCTACACCAAGCATCCAGAAAATACACAATTAAGTCTGTAAGTGTTAATAGGGTTCCAAGAACTCCCCTTTTATAGTATGTAACTTATTGAAAGTGTAAAAAGTGATACATTTAAGAAGAATGATCTTTCATAAGGATATACTTGCTTGTACTTGGGGTAGCCCATTTGAGACTAGGTAGCTCAACTAGCTAAGGGGTGAATATCTTACTTTTGAATTTTCTATTTTTCTCAAAGCAAATTTCAGATGCTAGCATGCTTTTCAGCTTATTCGGAGTGTATTAGTTACATGGTTTGGGTAGCTCAGCTTGCCCTGAAAAATGACCACCTTCTAAGAATTAGACGTGAACGTGAATATTTAGAGCCTGTGAACTAGGTGTGGGCCTGAGAAATACAAAGGCTGACATTTTGTCTTGTTTGATTATGTTAGCAAAGAAGACAAAATTAACTTTCTTCATCCACTGTTGTACTGGGTGGAGCCTGATTTTTAGATTAGAAGCAGGCTGATCTGAAAAACACACAGTGGTAATAAATCTGCTCCAACTAACTTGAAATAAGTGGACAGAAGCTACCCTATGTTAAACAGGAGCTTAATGTGTGCATGAATAGTCATGTGTGCGCACGCACACTCCTACCCACACACCCACACCCACACACACACCAGGCACAAGTGTGCTCTAACTTTCCTTACTTTGGTCTGGTCATCATTTTACCAAGCTGAGTTGAATACAATACACACTTTGTTGCTTTGTTTAAAAGGCTCGGGCTGTATCTCTGCTTGATTTTAATTTGCACAGTGGTATGCTAGTTACCGGGGCTTGTTTATATTGGAGAAGCAATATGAATACAACAACGGTTAGTATCTTGTTGCTTATATTCTTGCTATACACATTGGAGATTATTATTATTATTTTTTTCTTTGAGACAGGGTCTCGCTTTGTAGTTCAGGCTGGCCCTGAGCTCGCTATGTAGCCCAGGCAAACCTCGAACTCAGCAATCCTCCTGTCTCTGCCTCCCGAGTGCTGGGATGACAGGCGTGAGCCACCACGCCCGGCTCTGGAGATTATTTTTGAAGATACTTGTATGGGAAGTCTCTGAGCAGCGTCGTGCAGAATTATGTAAGACTCATATCAGGGGAGCTGGAGTGGTCTGCGTCTTGTGGAGAGTTATTACGTTCTCTCTCTTACAACCAGTGTGTTTCCTGTTTATTTTCTTTTGGTTTTAGTGGACACAGATTCTTTGCACCAAAACCTGTTACAACGTATATAATACAAAAAGAGGACAATAAATGGCCGGGTTGTTTTTGAGCGCATAAATGTCATTTGTCCGGAAGGGGGCGCTCTCAGCCCGCCCGCCGAGGGGAAAGCAGCCAGTCTGCTCTCTCATCTATGGCTTGGAAATTGTCTGACAGGAAAATATCAACACAAACCATGCGATTTGCCGCTGGAGCACGCCGGACCTCATCTGCTTAAAAAGATGCACAGATATAGTCATCACAGTTCATAATTTAATAAACTGCTAAAAAACCACACATTTTCATTTTAGCGACTTTGGTCTCACAACTAAATTCACATCGCTACAAAGACATTTGAATTTTGCACTAATATGTCATGAGCACTGCACCCATTGCAAATTAATGAGTCTCTGAATAGCACTGTGCATTTGTCATTTGAGTTTATGCTAATGCAGTGAGGTCTCCTGGTGATGCTGAGCGTCGGGGCAGCTGCTCCAGCCGCACACCGTCCCGCGGCTCCCTTCTACTTTGTGCGGCGCCTCCTCCCTGGCTCTGTGGCCTGTCACTTCGGCGGCGAGCCGCTGGCTGGTTATTGATAGGACTGCTAATTATCTTTGACTTTACACTATTGGCCTGACCCCAACACTGAGCAGAAGTAATGGATCAGTGTTGGGAGAATTACGTACATCACAGGGTGACAGCCCCGGGCCAGGAGGTCAGAGGGAGTTCACTGAGAACCAGGGGTATTTGCAAAGGATGTCGGTGTGGAAATTGGCAGTAGTTCTCAGCGATAGTGTGACTCTGTATCAATACGTCAACCTAAGAAAGTGACTGCACCTTTTGCAAATATAATCAGCGGTGTGTGTGTGTGTGTGTGTGTGTGTGTGTGTGTGTGTGTGTGAAGATAGGAAGGGGGCCTTTTGGTTTTTCTGCTCACACTGCATTCTAAGCAAGTGGGTTCGGCCGGACTCCCTCTAACCCTGAGTCCTCGCTTCCTCTGGACAAACTGCCCGTGGGTCGTGGGACCCGAGTCCCCGGGTGGGAACGCTGGCCTGGAGAGGGTTTTGTGGGGAGCGAGACCCACTGCTCAGTGTCTTTTGCTCCCAAGTCTCCGCTGTGAGATTAAACGTGTTCTTAGGCTGGCGCCGTCTGACCCGCTTCGAGGAATAGGAGCGAAGTTACGCAGAACCGATCCCGGAGGAAGGAAGCAGAAAAATGAAACGGAAAACTCCATGTTAAAACAAAAACAAAACAAAAATGCATCGTCTAGGTTATATACCTTTTGAAAACTGTTATTGATTTAAAATGGTCCTCCCCCCGGATAAAGAACACAGCCCGAAAAGTTTTTCTTTGGAATACTAACACCCCCCATGTTGTGCGCACTTTGGGTGAAAAGTAGCCTCCGTGTCCCGGGTCGGAAACGAGGCGCCCCAGGCAGAGTCCGCCGCCGCCGGCCCGCGGGGCCGGGAAGCCTCCCTGGGCCTCACCGAGGTCGGCGGCGAGCGGGCGCCGCGTCCGGCCGGCCCGTGACCGTGAACTCCCGGGCTCTGAGCCGGAGGCTCCTCTAAGGCCGGAGCTCTCGAGGGGAGCGGAGCTTCGCCCGCACCCACAGCCGGGGAGCTGCGCGGCGGCCCGGAGAGGCGGCCGAGGGCGTCTCCCTCCGCCTGCGGCCAGCGAGCGGGCCCGGAGCTCCGCCGCCAGCTGCTCAGAGGCTCCTTCCTGCAGCTCCGCGCCCCTTTCCGTCACGGAGGGAGACGTTTGCACTCTTCTTGGAAAAACTTTGAAATGTAAACTGTCTCGATTGATGGCTCCTTCTGGCCCTGGCAACTCTTTTTGGTAGCTGGTGCTCTTTCTGTAATACTTGTTAAAAACGTCTCCGTAGCAAAGATGTTGTTTTTTTATGTGATTTTTTTTTTTTTTAAGTAGGCGCATGTGTGAGGACAGACAAGCTCTCATCCCGCGCTGCGGACCGGCAGGTGCACACCCACGCCGGAGGCCCAATTCGCGGCGCGCCCTCTCCCTCCCGGGGCGGCGGAGGCCCCGGCTCCGGAGTCGCCTCTGGGTCTCCGTCACCTCGGCCGCGGCCTTGTGCAAGGGGCCGTCCGGGGCCAGGTGTGCGGGAACCGTGCGTGCGAACCCGCACGCCGACAGCAGGCTTCACACACAGCTCCCACCAGCCTGCACTTCGTCGTCAGCATTCTTCTTGTAACAAGTTCCATTTTTATACAGTCATCTACGAAATGACTGTATGTACATGATTTTCAACATTCTTGTAACGGCCTTAAACTCTTTCCTGGGGAGAGTGGGGACGTTCGGCTAGTAAAACGGATCAATCTGTTTAAACCAATTGATTTAGATAGTGACACTGGTTAAACTGTGTAAACCAGGGTGAAAGCTACCTGTTTTAGTCTAAATGTTGACTGTTGAGATTGAGCTGCTGGATTTAAAGTAGTCAGTCATCTCTTTATCCTGTGGTTTGTAGAAGCAGGCACACGAGTAACATTTTCTTATTTGTTAAGAACCTATTTTTCTTTGTCTAAACATACTAGATGCGTTACGGCCCCAGCTTTGTTGCTGTTGATTTTCCCTAAAGGCTCTGTTGATTTTCCCTCCCCGACCCGTGAACAGGAAAGTCTGGTCCCGGCCCGTGCGGGAGGAAGGGTCCCTCCGAGCGCGGCCAGCCTCCTCCCTCCGCGCTGCCCGGGCCGGCTGCGGCACCGCCAGCACCGCGCGCTGTGCACTCACGAGGCGGCAGATCAGTACGTATTTGATTTTGTCAGGAATCGAGTCAGGGACACTTAAGGATATGATTTTAGAGCAGCAGGTCATGCTGGATTTCATCCTCTGTGGCCACCGAGTTTCTCAGGGGGTCAGAGGAGTGTCTTTCCTTCCATTCATGGAAGGAAACATGCACACATGTGCACTTTCCCTGATTTTCCATGTTCCCTCCTGTACAGGCATGTGCATATATGGGAATATGCATGCATCACTATAGATATGCACATGTTTATATCTGTATCATACATATAGAGGTGAACTGTAATTATATTCTTGTTATTTCTAATTATATTCTTATTATTTTCAGGTTTTAAGATTGAAGTTTGGTGCAAAGTTATCAAAAAAAATTCTCAGCACATTTTCAAACTATTTACTGAAACACAAATATATTTAATCCCTCTAAACCAGTATGAAACATTTAGTTTCTTGTGGCATTAAAATTCTAATGAATGTTTCATTCACTTTATCTCCTCACACCAGCACGTAGTCCTTGGCAGATTGTGATTTCTGTGTGTATGAGCCTGTGCTAAGATCCCTGCCTTCAGGGTGCTTCGAACTGACTTTGAAGTGATCTTGTGATCACAAAAATACATTGCATTTAAGTTAAATGTAACATATGAAAACATAGAATAAACAACATAAGATTATTCCTTTTTAATTGAATTCTTTATTGGTACATTCTATACAGCTCACAATCACATTCAACATTGGGGAATTTGTGCCAGTATATGATACAAGTTAATTCTTGTTTTT
>PVIC010016315.1:0-34073 GCA_004025085.1 Thryonomys swinderianus | reverse complement strand
GTGTGATTTTTAGTTCCAGTACGTTTTTGAACAAGAGACCCGAAAGCAATGTTAGTTTTGTTAGCCTGTGTGGAGTTTCACAAAGGTGAGAAACAAAATAACAAAAACATTTTCCCTTTGGCTGCTAAATAACACTTTCTAGAGGCAAATATATATTTCTCATAGCATCCCTATAAAAACAAATATACTAGCTTAACATTCTATGAATATTTACCAGAAAGGAAATAAATTTTAGTCAAAAGAAAACAACCTCACTTGTGTCATATACTGGTACAAATTCCTCAATGTTATGTGTGATTGTGAGACGTATATAAAATGGACCAATAAAGAATTCAATTAAAAAAAAACAACCTCAGTCTTCGAAGCATTTAAAAATAACTGTTGGTATCTGAAATGAAGTAATTCCATTTGCGTTTAAATAAGAACAAATATAAAGAAGTCACAGGTCGAGTGTCAGGCAGTGCCATGGTGACAGACTGCTGTGTGTGCCACTCCTAATTATGATTTGATGGATAAATACGCTCAAACACAATGCAAAAACAACGACTTGTTCCTTCCTTCTTGTAAAACACAGAAAATGGCTCAGTTAGGTGCTGCGCTACAGAATGCCTACTAGCTACTACAGAATTGTAACTAGTTTCCTCTTTGTGAAATTAATTCTTACTTAAACTATGAAACGGGACCTTTATTTCTCTCTATGTTCTTATTAATTGCACAGTACTTCAGAGGCTCTTGTTGAATTGAACAAGGAGAACTCGTCAAGAAAAGGTCACTTCCCTTCCCTGCCACTTGCATGCTAATTAGGAACACGGGAGGCGCGTGCGGGTGAGGCGGTGTCTGGACCGTGGCAGGAGAGAGAGTGACGGAGATCACGGCGCGGACGGGGGCTCGCGTTCACCCAGCGGGAAGGTTCCGCTCCCCCGGAGGCCCTGCCTCTCTTGGGATGTACAGTCATTGCGGCTCTAACCATATTTCCTTCTTACTTTCTGACTTTCTAGACCAGCGGTGGCGCGCCTTTAGAACAGCCCACTGCAGCACACGTGCCACAGATTCACCGCACTGTGGTAGACTGTCCACGCATCCACATGAGAAATCCCACGTGCAGCCGCCCGGCCTTCTCGGGCTGGGGAGGGAGGGTCCCGGACCTTCTAGACCAGGCTCCACCGGGATCGTCCAATCCCTGCTGTCCTTGACGTCTTCAGCCTATTGCACACAGCGAACCACTACTGTAACCGTGTTGATATATCACTGCAACCATCACAGTTGTGAGTTTCACTCTGCAACCTAGTAGCTTCTGGCTCCATGAGGCTAATTAAATTTAAATTACATAAAATTAGGTGAGTCACACTGTTTTATACCTATATGCAAACTTTAGCCTGTCCCCTTTGGAGGGGACAGCAGCTGCTCTGAGTAGGAGCTGCCATAGCGGAGAAGCTGGGCAGAGAACATCGCCATCATCACAGAAAATTCTCTCGGACACTGTGCGCACAGAGAGGGAAGCGGTCACTGTGAACTGCAGTGCTGGATAATGGGTGTTAAGGGGAACTGTCACTGTAGCAGGAAGACATATGGCCGCCCTATTTAGCTTCAACGTTTCTCTCTACTGGCTCTTTCTCTCTCTCCTGAAGGTGTAAAAAAATGTTTCTACATCAAACATAACAAGCATAACAGCAACCATCAGCTGTCGCACTCCTACTTTGAGCCTATTTTTGACATTAAACATTTAGCCAATTAAGTAAAAATAAAACTTAGCCAAAAAAGTTTTTAGCTGTTGGTCGACAAAGCAATCACTTGTATTGGTTTGTTTCTACTTTTCCCTGTTGCTGTAGGGTTCATTATCTATGAACAGTTGTCCTTACTTGAACATGTTTGATTTGTTTTATGTGGCAATAGATGCTTCACATTTATTAATATTATTATTATTATTATTATATAATTCTCATTATGGCCATTACACAGATAATCTAGGGCTGGTGATCGAGCTTTGAGGAGTCCCGGTGGATGTTTCTGTCTGAGATGACTGTAGTTAGCAGAAACCCCCGCCCAAGACAAAGGCTCTCAGAAAAATTAGAAGCTGCACACAAATGTGGAAGCTAACTGCAGAAGGAAGGCGCTGAATTTTTAAATGAATAATAAAGATGGAATCAATAACCAGGACGTCTGTGGATGAGCATAGACTGAATACACTTCTGCTTTGCTTTCATCCTGCTGTGCTGGGTCAGTATCCACACAAAATGGGAACTAGGCAAGTCCCGGGGACACAATAGCTCACTGGTTATAAGTATTAACCAGTTGTGCATGTTAAGTCCATAATAATAACAATTATTATTTTTGAGACAGGGTCTTGCTTTGTAGTTCAGGCTGGCCCTGAACTCACTATGAAGCCCAGGCAAGCCTCGAACTCAGCAATCCTCCTGTCTCTGCCTCCCGAGTGCTGGGATGACAGGCGTGAGCCGCCACGCCTGGCACTGTGGTGTGTGGTACTGATTGCTGGTGGGTGTGAGTCACCATGCCCGGTATTGCTGTATGTGGTTACCAGGGATTGAACTCAGGACTTTGTGCTTGCCAGGCAGGAGCCGGAACCACTGAGCTAAATTTCCAGCCCATCCATAATTATTATTAAGCCTGAATTATACCTCAGTTTTCATCCATTCCTTTTTAAGGTATTTTTATTAGTGTATAATTGCAATACATAAAGATTATACTCATGGAGGGAAGCTCATTCCTGTACATACACGTCTTCATTCTTTTGTCCCTTCCTTCACTCTGCTGCCTTTCCCTGTTCCCTTTCTCTTGATTCCCTTCCCATCTGAGAAAGTCTATTTCCATATTTTTCTTCAATTCTGTTTTAACAATCATTTCTCCTTTCTCCCTGTAACTCTTATTTTCCTTTACGTTTGAAGATGTCCTTAATCCCGTTATCTACCCTTTACTTTGTTCTTTAGTTATACTTTGGGTTTCTCATATAAGAAAAACCACGCACTATTCAAACTTGTGCGTCTAATTTATTTTACTTTACATTAGGGCTGGACGTATGTCCGTTTACTTAGGAATGTGTCACCACTTAGCTCCTCCGTTTCAGTTGGCTTCCGGCTGGCTGAATTCTCCTTCCGGCCTACAGTTATATGGGACATATAAATTAAGGATCCAGTTTCTTGCAGTGAGTCAAAGCAAGATATTTAGAAGCCATTCTTGCTTTTTTCTTCCAAGGAAATATCTGTGATAAATAGCAAATAATATGAGATTTAAAATTTTCCTGAAAAGAAAAGAGTGCAGTGGACGAATACATGAAGATTAAAAGGTGAAACTCAGTGTCACATAATTACAATTTAAGGTTGTATCTTGTTTAGAAAATCCAAAAACCATATGTGGGCTATCTGGAAATGAAGAAATGTTCAAATGTTTAGTTCTGAACAAGACTTAAAATGTAGAATGAAGGAAACAATTCTAGATTATTTTTTTTTCTTTGAAGAAAATAGAAATGTGGCTTGGGAGTTAGAAAGCATGGAGTAATTACAGACAAGTGCTTCATCATGAATCATTCAAAATTGGAAAATGAAAATGTTGGTGATTAAAGAAGCATTGCAATATCAATTCTACTACCATACGTGACAGTCCTCTGAAGTGTTGCTTTAAAAATAAGGCAAGAAATGGAACTTACCTTACAGAAATAAAGAAGGAAACCATGATTCTTTTCTTCATTGTGCAACATGTAAGCTCCTTCTCTGATTCAACGTATTTTATTCCACATTTACATGGACTCCGCTCACGTATGAAGCTGACTCGCTGGTGACTTACCGTACAAGAAAAGTTCCTTTGACTTTAATGTGACAAGATGCTCCTCAGGTCGTTGAGAGGAGGGACGAGGAGACAGGTCTGTAACTGAGCACCCAGAGGATCGGGCTTGGTCCTGCCTTATCGGAGACTGGACTAAAATGACCCAACAGGTGAGAAAATCACTTGTACCAGGCCGTGTTCAAGCAGATGAATGAAGCAAGACAGAAAGCCCAGACCCAGGGCCAAATAAAACTACCTAGAGTATAAAATAATGTCAGTAAATGCCGGGCGTGGTGGCTCATGCCTGTCATCCCAGCACTCGGGAGGCAGAGACAGGAGGATTGTGGAGTTCAAGGCTTGCCTGGGCTACATAGTGAGCTCAGGGCCAGCCTGAACTACAAAGCGAGACCCTGTCTCAAAAAGGAAAAAAAAAAAAGTCAATATTATTAAAGGCTGAATGATCTAATTCATGGCCAGAATAGAGCAATTATCTAGTTAATGATAATAATAGGGGGAAATGAAAGAGATAGTCGTTAATCACGATTTACCCACAAATAGATTGTAAGTACATTATAAGCATGTAAAAATGAAACTGTACATTCAATAGAAAAGAATACAGGATTAATTATTTTATAAACCTATTATCAAACCAAATACAGGTAAAAGAACAGAATGATTCAGATAAATTTATAAAATGAAATAACTACGAAAAGCAGCAGGAACAAATGATCTGATAACTGTTAAGAAGGGAAAACAATTTTCACTGCACTGTAAAATAACCGCGATCTCACGTTCTCCAAAATGTTTTGCGGAGTGTGGGAAAGCCGGCAGCCCGCAGCGGGCTCCCCGCTCGCCTGGCCGCTCGCCCCGAGCCCGGGGCGGCCCAGGACGCCCCCCTCCCGCAGGGCGCTCCCCGGCCCGCGCAGGACCTCGCCTGCGGACAGCTCCCCCCGACTCCATCGACCCGGCTTCTCCTGCTCGCCGCGCTCGCTTGGCCACTCTTCCCAGCCAACACCAACTCCTTGAAAATAGGGTTGTTCTCGGCACTTTCACCCAGGACGGTGTCTGACATGTAAACTGGCTGAAGGCGGCGCAGTGCGATGCAGGTGACACGGGAAGTCCTGCCTCACCAGCGGGAGAACGTGGTTAAATCGAGCAGGGGCGAGTTCTGTGTGAAGAGAGAAAACGCGTGTAGGAAGCCGTAGGTATTCACACCGGGCAGTCACAGTACTGAGCTTGGCATGATGGAAAAACATTATTATTCTCCTCCTTTTTGATTTAGTTGACTCCTTAAAACTGAACATCAGAGGGCTGGGGGTTTAGCTCACGGGTAACGCGCCAACCTTGGACGCACAAGGGCCCAAGTTCGATCCCCAGTACCACAAAAAACAAGAAAACAAAAAACCAAAAAACCCCCAAAACCCCCCTGAACATTAAATGGGCATTCAAACAGCTTTGCTGAGGAAGAATATTTTTAGAGATGTAGAAAATCACCCTAATTTTGAGAACTAGCCCATTTACTTTTATGAGTTCTAAAACTCCTAGTGTTAAAGGAATTAATAAGAGTAACTCCTTGCGTCACAAGATCTTATAGTACAAGTAGAATCCAAAGGCAAGTAAAACTTTGCAGATGATTATCATTAAAAATTAAAGACTTGCCGGGCGTGGTGGCTCACGCCTGTCATCCCAGCACTCGGGAGGCAGAGACAGGAGGATTGCTGAGTTCGAGGCTTGCCTGGGCTACATAGTGAGCTCAGGGCCAGCCTGAACTACAAAAGCGAGACCCTGTCTCAAAAAAAAAAAAAATTAAAGACTTCATTGTATGATTTCTAAATTAAGTACTTCTGAGTTCTACTGTTCATTGAGAGCTGTGCAGAAAGAAGTCTTAACATAGGAGGTTTGAGACTACTTCTCCTTAGCCAGCCTTGCTTACTGGCTTGGCTCCTGCACGGCAACCTGGGACTCGGGTCTCCCATCGGCTGGACAGCTGCTTATCCTCGGGGCACGCAGGAGGCTGCTGCGTGCTGAGCAGGACCCTGCAGGAGATGTCGCGAGCAGGTCTGCACACAGCCTGGCCAGCTGCCCTCGGGGTATACAAATGTCCCCCCACACCGTCACAAGTGATTTCTGGGGCAGCTAGTGGCATTCCGTGCACCAGGCGGCGACCATCAGAAGCCCGTGCCTGGCTTCACCCGGGCGGCTTTCTCCCTTGCTGATACCGCCCTGCATCCGTTCATCGCCATAGATGACACTCCTGGTGCGACGGTGTGTGGAGTCCCTGGGCCCCTGGTCAACGCGCACGCTGGAGGAGACTCGCCCTTCTTCCACGCACTGGCTCTAGCTGTGTTACAGCTGATGCATGGACTATCTCCTCCGTAACTTAAAGTGAGTGTGTGGCACGTCTCTTGGGATGCAGTCAGACTTACCTGATTCTCACAGGGAATTTCCAAGTGTAATTAGACTTCTTTGAATTTTATTTGCTGTAATGTTGCATTTTTGGTGGATAAACCCGCTGTTTCTTGGAGGGGGGCCATGTAGGCATTGGTGACAGTCTGGGGGAAACTAATTCCCTTCACTTCCCTAAATGGAACTCACGGTTAATCCTACCTAGGAGGAAGTGCAATCGGAGATAAGATTCTTTTTAAATAGCGTGACATTGGAGGAATTATGGCATTTGATGAGAAAATAAGGTGAGAGGTCTTTTCTCGTGGTTTTGAAGCTTGTTTAAGTGGGTCAGATTAAAGCACGCTGCACCACTGTTCTCAAAAGGTTTTCTGCCTTTCCTTTGAGAGTCTTTGCTACTTGAAGACAAGATCTTCTCTGTTGACGGAACCTGTTACATTGAAGCGTTTGCCGCCATTCGCCCTGTACTGGGGTCACACACGTGGAAACGGCTCAGCGCCCTGCTCTGCCGCTCACGAGCCATGTGACAACGGCTCAGTTATGTCGCGTGGAAGCCTCAGTTTTCTCTCGGGAAATGGTATCAACTTTCCAATCTATTCCCTTCGGCTACTGATAAAGAGGTGACAGGCTCACTGTGTTTGGGTGGCCAGGCAGGAACGGCTCTTTCCCCGTGTGGAGCTCGGACACAGCCAAGACAGACAGACACGCGTGGAAAAGGCCGTCCCCTGCGTCACTGGGAAAGCTCACAGGGGGCATCACTGGACGCGTAACGCTCTCACCACCCTTGAGGCGGCCCTGCCAGCCCCGTCCCGGTGCCAGGGCGCAGCCAGGCTCCCCTGCGCAAGCTGCCGGCTGGGGACTCCGGAGGGCCGGCGGCCGCTCCGTCCAGACCACCCGGCGGAGGAGCCGCTGTCTAGGCGGTGCTGCTCCGCTCCGATCCCCGTCTCCGGGGCCAGAGGAAGCTGTTCGCCGTGGGCCGCCGGGTGCGCGCGCTTCTCGGGCCTGGCCCGGCCCAGGCTCGGCGACCTTCTCCCTGCGGCCCTCTGCCCCTGTGCCGCCGGCGCCGGGAGGCGTGCGCGGAGGAGAGGAAACTGGCACCGAGGAAACCTGGCTTCTCGTTCTCTCTCTGAGCTGGTTATTTGATTCTGGGCAAATCACTTAAGTTTTGACTAAAACATGACGCTAAGGGCATCCTTGCTCCATGTTTTACAGGAACAGGGTAACAGAGGATGTGCGAGCTCCTTGCAGAGTCTGTGAAACGTACCGTGGAAATGTTAAGAAAACAGGCCTGCTTTTCACAGGGAAAGGAAAAAGAACAGAAAGTGGAACCCGCTCCCTCACATCGGCTCTGGGCAGCCCAAGACCCAGCGGGCCCGTTCCAGTCTCTGCGTAGCCATCTTTCTGTAGAGGTGTGAGGAGGGGTTCATTTTATTTCCAGATTTTTAAAAATGAACATATGCTTCTTTTTAAAGAAAGGAAGTACAGTAAGACTTTTTTTAAAAAAAAAAACAAAAACGACACCCTGCAGGGTTCCTACTCCTGGTCTGGAGACGAAATCCCCCCTCCTTAACAGTCTTCCTGCCTTCCACCGCCTGACCCCTCTCTCCTTTAAGAAGTTTGTCTCTTTTATTTTTTAAAACACGCAGCTCGCTCTCTAAACTGTGGGCTCCACATGCACGTCCTCCGCATCTGAACAGCTTTTGGCCTCCGTGTCTTTCTTGTCCTGCGCCTCCCCCCGAGCTGGCGTGGCCCCGGTTCAGTCCGGCCGACGCCCGTTCCCTCCTCGCTCCCTGCCCACGCGGGGCTTCGTCTCACGCGGCCTCTGACTCCCGGATCCCTCCCGTTCGCCTTCGCATCACCTGCTCCTCGGCTCCTTCCCTGGGTGTTTACCAGGCGGAAGAGCCGCCGTGAAGCGCCCTCGGCGGTCTCTCCCTCGGGAGCAGCCTAATGCGGGCGGATGAAAGCGCCTGACTTTAGCCTGATCGTTTTTAAACCTTTAAAAGCCAAGGAAATCTAATAATGAATGCATCAAAAAATTTGTTTTTCTGTTTCGTTATTTCTCTGGTCTTTGTAATACTGATTAACTTGTAATCACCGTGCTAATGAGGTCCCTTGAGGCCTCTTCACATCTTTAATCTATGCCCATAAGGTGAGCTGCAGATGCACTCCTTAATCACAATTAGGATCTAATGAAGCATTTTAAATGCGGTGACCCATTATGTCCCCATTTCTGAAAAAAATACTTAAAGAGCACCAAAAATGGGGAAACAGCATTATTATAAGCAAAAGACCATGTTTACTTTATTACATCTGTGCATATAGCAAGTACAAGAACATTCACCTGAATAACACTGTTTCATTGTACACACATGAACTGAGACACAGTTAATATGAAAACAAGGCATTACAAGTCTTGATACAGGTAATTATCATAATAAAATAATGCACTAGACATATTCCACTAGCTATAGATGGGCACAATCAAAGAAACACAATATGATACCTCATATAGAACATATAATGATATAAACAGGTTATTACCTAAGTATGATGAACAGTATCCATAGGTGTTTCTCAAGCAGAGAAGCTGTCATGAAAATTTTACTTTGTGTTTTCTATTGGGTGTGCCCAAAGTAAACACCGTATTCAATGCACATGGCCTAAGAAAAGCTAGTCTCTTATCTAACTTAAAATTGCATTGTCTTCTGAAAATAAAAGGTACAATGACAAGATCATTAAAATCCACTTAGGGTAGTTGGAAGCTGGTGTTTTTTCTTGCTAAAGTTTAAAGTATACATACGTGGAAATGAATTTCACCAATACTATATGTGTTAGCTTTTCCAAACAACCTAGCTGCACTCTGCCTGTCAAATATATTTATTCTCTGTTCTCCTATCTTGGTAATAAGAATATTCAAATAATAAAATAATTTTCAACATACTAAAGCAACTATGCAGAATTCTTTCAAAATATCATATAGCTCCATTTTTGAGAATACCTTTGTAAATATATTCAGTATGCATTACCTATTTATTTATTAGTATTCAAAACCCATAAAATAAAGGTCTTTCCTTAGTAAGGATTTCTTTTTATACATTTTTTTTTTTTTTGAGACAGGGTCTGTAGTTCAGGCTGGCCCTGACTCACTATGTAGCTCAGGCTGGCCTCAAACTTGTGGCGATCCTCCTGTCTCTTCCTTCTGAATGTGAGATTACAGGTCTGAGTCACTGTGCCCAGCTAAACTTTTCTTGCCACCGAATTAGAAAGTAGAGAGAAACATGGTCACAGACACTTCTGTCTGAGCTGACATTTTATTTTTAATATACTTTAATTTTTATTCTAGTGTTATTCGAATGTCAAATTAAAATGTACGTAGGTAAAACTACTTTTGTGCTAGTTAGTATTACAAATTGCAAAGTGTTCCCAAATTGATTTCTAGCAAAACTTCAAAGCCATTAGGATCCAAATAAGCTATTTGATAAATTCTGATATCATTTTGTAAACATTCAAAGCTATTAACAATGGAATTAGGTACTGAAAAGGGTCAAGTTAGCCTCTTGATGGTGAGGTCCAGCAATGGCTAGATTCCACTTTTACTGTTTTCTTCTTTGAGCTAATTTTAAAGTTTTGCTTTCAAGAATGTATGTGAACATTGTTGGCCTTAAACTGATGTAAAATGCATCTTTAATACAATAAATCTGTTTGGTCCTTCATAATCCTTGGCAGTAACATTCTAGGATCTGATACTGAAGAAATCTTATTCAAAAGGTGCTAATCCAGGCTCTGAAATGCTCTGCTTCAAAGATTTTAGTCAAGATGGTCCAGAACATGCTTCTATGTTTAGAATTTTTGAAGATAATATGAAATGGCAATACATAATGTCAAAATTCTGCTAGAAAATATTCAGACTTGTGAAACCTGTTGACCCCAGCTCTGGAAACCAGCACCTGCTTTCACTTTCTGTAATTTACCTACTCCAGATATTTCATAATGATGAGGTCATACAACGTGTGACCCTTTGGGTCTGGCTTCTGTGTCTTAGCATAATGTTTCTGGGGTTCGCCTTCAATGGAGGGAGTTCTGTAGTGGTCGATCCTATAATGTCTGGGTAATATTCCAATTTCTCCATATCACCAGCAACTGCTATGTTGGGCATTCTGATCCTGGCCATCCTAATGCGTGTGAGACCATAGCATATTATTGTTTGAGCTGTACTTGTCTAATGGGACTCATGATGCTGAGTCTCCTTCCATGTACTTGTTGGACAATATCCTCTTTGGATAAATGTATGCTCAAGTCCTTGAAAGAATTGGGCTGTTTGTTCTTTCTGGTTGATTTTATTTTTCTTTCTTTGAGGCACTGGGGAAGGACCTTCAGGGTCTCACACATTCCAGGCAAATGGTATACCCCTGAGACACACACCCAGCCCTGTATTGTTGTCTTTAAATGTTCTTTTGATACTTTCAATAGTAGTTACTTATCAGATGTATGGTCTGCAAATATTTTCTTCCACTCTTTTTTCTTCCACTTTGTCTTTTCACATTATGGCAAACATCCTCTGTGAACAGAGGTTTTTCATTTTTAAAGCCCATTTGCTCTATTGTTTTGGTGGCCTAGGCTTTGGGTGTCAAATCTAGGGACTTTTGATGGGTGCAAAGCCACTGAGATTTCACATCCATCTTCTCCTTAGCTCTTAACCTTAGGCTTTTCACCTAGTTTGAATTGATGGTTGTTTGCAATGTGGACAGTCTGATTCAAGTCTTCTGTTGATCCCGTTGTCCAAGAGCTATGTGTCGATGGGTCTGGTCTCTCTGCATTTCATGATTGTGGCATCCTTTTTGAAATCAAATGCCCACAGATTCATGGTTTTAGTTTTGCACTCTCATTTCTATGCCAATAAACTGTGTATTTTTTACTTACACCAGAAACATAGGGCCTTTTTTGTAGAGTGGGAAAAGTTTCTGCCCAAGAGAGACAGAAGGGGAAACCCAGAAAGATGAATAACCCCCCAAAACACAGTTTTTTTTCTTTTGGAGGCAGGGTCTCGCTTTGTAGTTCAGACTGGCCCTGAGCTCACTATGTAGCCCAGGCAAGTCTCAAACACAGAAATCCTTCTGCCTCTGCCTCCCGAGTGCTGTGACTACAGACTTGAGCCACCGTGCCCGGCATTGTTGTATGTTGTTACTGGGACCAAACCAGGGACCTTGCACTTGCTAGGCAGGCACCGGAACCACTGAGCTTAATCTCCGGCCCAAGAAACACAGTTTTGATTAATGTTTTTTTAAAAATTTTAAACCGGGACACATGAACATCTCATATATTTTATTAGCTTCTAAGTTTTAAAAGATATATTCAGGGCTTCTTAAGTTTTTGTTTCATTTTAAATGAGAAGACAACCTGTAAGACCAAGGGAAGGGCAAGAGAACTAAGGATGTGGATGAAAACAGTGTAGAAAGTAGAAGAAAAATTCCAAAGTGTTGCATTGAGTATTTGTAGAAAAGACTTGATACTGCACTAATAAAACAAAAGAAACTCAGTACCACAAGTCAGTGTTCTTAGAATAAGAAAGAGCTTCGTAAAGTTAAAAATAGATCAACTGAATAAAAAATTCAAAGATAAGTTATACAGATTGAATATAGCGGCTAGATAATCATAAAAGGACACAGATGGAATATTAAAATGGAATGAATATTAAAAGACCATTGTAGATCTTTGCATTTTTCCAATAACAGTTCTGTGAAGGAGAACCCTGAAAGAGTAAAGGGAGAATTACTGACAGATGATTCCAGTGGATTTCCCATGGAAAGGGAAGTTTAAGGAATTTGAGAGTCTGCCAGTGCTCACCTTGATGAGTGGAAAGACCTAACCAACACGTGGCTGGTGACATTCAGCTTTGTAAGTGTTAGAATAGAAGTGATAAAGAAAGGACATCAAATAGGGGTGGGAGGGTGGGTAGGAGAAGGAGAAAAAATAAGAATTAAGTGGTGTCATATACTGGTACAAATTCTCAATGTTAAGTGTGATCATGCTGTGTATATAAAATGTACCAGTAAAGATTAAAAAAAAGACATTAAAACTTCTCAAAGAACTGGGAATCAGAATAGATTGAAAGTCCATGTATCACTGAATTTTACAAAGAACAGACCATACAAGAAGCCATATATATATATATATATATATATATATATATATATATATATATATATATATATATTTATTTATTTATTTATTTATTTATTTTTTTTTTTTTTTGAGACAGAATCTCACTTTGTAGTTCAGGCTGGCTCTGAGCTCACTATGTAGCCCAGACAAGCCTCTTACTCAGCAGTCCTCCTGCCTCTGCCTCCTGAGTGCTGGGATTACAGGTGTGAGCCACCACACCCAGCACTGTGGTATGTGGTATTGATTGCTGGTGGGCGTGAGTCACCAGGCCTAGCATTGTATGTGGTTACCAGGGATTGAACTCAGGACCTTGCGCTTGTGAGGCAGGCACTGGAACCACTGAGTTTTGATATTGTATATACTGTATATTAAGGTACAGTAGTGAGACAAAATATATTCTCTACAACTGTTGGTGAGAGTACACATTTTTAAGGACTTGCCATTGTTTTTAGTGTTTACTATATTAGTAAAAATTAAAAAAAAGAACCAATGGCTTTAAATATGCCAGGAAAAATGATTTTCAGTGTAGAATTCTGTGCTGAGCTGAGCCGAACTCACAGAAAGTATGAGATAGGAATGAAGATGAAGTCCTGTATCTCATGCATTTGACAATGTGCAGATGAAATACATTTTTGTGTGAAATTTGGGGCCAAATCACTCTTAAAAATATAAAATGGCAAAATATCTCAGATAATAAAGGAAATTTCAAAATATAGGAATTGATTTACCAAGAGCAATGACTGATGCAACTTTCATTTCATAAATGTAGAAGAGCATCGTATTATGTGGTCAGGTCTCACTCTTGCAAGATTCGGAGTGGTTGTTAGTTGTGCAGGTGTTTCTAGGAGTGGGCCCTCAGGAAACGCTGATGTCCTGGATAATCGTAAAAGGTCCTGTGGGTTAAAGAACTCCATTTAATTGGTTTAATTTTACTCTGAATAGAGCTGTTCTAACACGGTCTACAAGAATGAGCTACACTCTTAGGTCAGCAATGAACTATTACAATCTGACTGTTCTCTGAGTGCTATCATAATCTCACAATTGTCCTGAAGAGATTTTAAATCACCACAAAAAATTATTTTAAAAATAACAAGCCGCTTACACTATACACTTCTTTATGGTCAAACGTAGGTTGAGCTTAATGAGAAAACTGATGAAAGTGGAAAATTCAGAGCGAATCTTGAGGCTCCTAACCATTCAGCAAAAATAATGTCCATTTCTCAGACTGTGGAGAGCTAAATTAACCTTCAGATGAAAGGAAGAGTACAAATAGAAAGATTCATTTATTAGTTTTGAGAATTCAAAATTAAAGTAAAATCATATTGCACATTGATACATATTATATTTAGACTCCAAAGAAGAGAATGAACCCAATAAAACATGGAGGGCTATTCCTTCATTAATATAATTAGGATAAAATTCTCGGATGACTCATTTTCCCCTATATTAGATAAACATTACTAGAGAAACTGTTTGAAATGAGTTCAACTTACATTGAAAATATCACTTCATTTTGATCAGTAGACATATTGCTAACATTTTATGAACAAAACTGTTTGGGGGTAAATAATTAAAAGCTGAAAGCTTTTGACTTTTATTGTAAAAATGCAAAGGGTGAAAATAAGATGAATGGTAATCAGGGATTCCACTGCCCTGTGACACAAATACACTTGATTGCGTGTGACGAATACTTGTGGGTCTCCTGCTGCGCGCCAGGGAGCAGTGCTGAGTGTCACTAGAGTTACTCTATGAATAAGGAACGACGGAGAAGGGAGCAAAGGTCGGAAGGATAATTCACAAGTGATCTTAAATGAAGGGTTTCTAATGAAAGGTGCCACCGGCTGGAGAACAGACTCCCAGACCCGCTCTTGAGTTTCTGCTTTGGCAAGGTTTGAGGTGGGGCCCGAGAACTTCCATTTGTGGCCGAGGGCACAGCTCAGTGGAAGGAAGAGCCTCTCTCCAGCTGACCTTGGGACACACATTTCCTTCAGCCACAGGAGGAGGAAAGCGTGGCTCCATCCAGACAGTTTTGTGGGCTCCAAGCAGCATGCCAGTGGACAGTTGTGGGACTTTGATAAAAAATGGGAGTGTGTTGCCGGATAATATAACAAAGTAACAAATCTCCTTAAATAGGGTCAGATTTTCACAGTCAGAATATGGGAAATGTGTTACTCCCATAAGCAGAGACCTGTAGCTTGAAAAAAGATAAGAAAACAACCTTGGGAAATATGGATAATCCATTATTTTGAAGTTCAAAGTGCAAGTACTTAAGTAGTGGGGGAAGAGTAAGAAAGGTGGGTTGGAAAGGACGAATGGTGAATTCAAGGATGCGAACACTGGGCCGGAGGGTTAGCTCAGTGGTTCCGGCGCCTGCCTCACAAGCACAAGGTCCTGAGTTCGATCCCCCGTTACCACATATAATGCTGGGCGTGGAGACTCACGCCCACCAACAATCAACACCGCATACCACAATGCCAGACGTGGTGGCTCACGCCTGTCATCCCAGCACTTGGGAGGCAGAGACAGGAGGATTGCTGAGTTCGTGGCGGCTTGCCTGGGCACCATAGTGAGCTCAGGGCCAGCCTGAACTACAAAGCGAGACCCTGTCTCAAAAAGCAAAAAAAAAAAAAAAAAAAAAAAAAGGATGCGAACACTGTTCTTACCAGTGACATATTTCTGAGCCAATCAGCCATGTGTCCAAAACTGAAAGTGTCATCACTGCAGGTAGGAATAATGATCAGTTTGTAGAGAATAATCCATCAGCTGGCGACCAGGCAAAGGGTCTTTCGGAGCTGATCACTGAGACTGAGGGTCTAAAGATGGGTTGGCTGTAGCGTGGGGGGAACAGAGAACAGTATGGAGGAGGCCTATTACTTGAGAACAGCATGTGTCGAAATACTGCATGAGTGGTTTAATAGCTTGAACACAACTGTTCAGACATATCACTCTACCATGTTGCGCTTGCCAGGTCTACCAGTTGTCTCCCTTGATTAACTTGGGAATTTTTACTGGGAAATAGACCATTCTCAGTTTTCTATTGTTTATATGGCAACTAAAATATCTATTGTTTCAGACTTTAAGTACAGTTATAGATGTGCAGGAGTCAGAGGCATGATTTTTCTCGCTTATTTCTTTGGTTGAAAATTTAGATGAATTAATCAAAGATCTATATTTTATTATTGACCAAAAAAAGATCATAAGATAATGCTTTGCATACAGTATATAAGTGATATACCAATCCTAAAACAAATATTGTTATTTTTGTTTGTCACATTGATGATATTATTAAAATTTGAGGCTGATTAATTCATTTTGTATGATTATGGAGTAGAATTCATCTTATCAAGCATTTTATGGCATGCTTTTGAAGTTTTAAAAAGTATTTTTTCAATATATGTAAATGTAATACAAACTCTTTGCAGAAATATGGCTGATATCTAATGAAAAAGACATTTGCTTCCTGAAGATATATTTAGACCCAGACTTTCCATGACATCTTGATAATTATTTATTCCAGTGGGCAAATTATGATGGCAGAATGGAGACTGATTTAGCAGATCTCCCCAAATGTCTCCTAGAAACACTTGATTTAAAACCACAGCAAGGAGAATGGTGTTTACGATCCCCTTTTGACTCACAGAAATGTCACGACTGATCATATTTCTATATTCAACTATTTTCTCAAGTCATTTGACCTTACTACATTGGCTTTGTTATCTGAAAACTTGTAATACAAATGCCTGTAATTCTTAAAGAAGTTAAAGTAAAAAATAGGAATGTTTTTCAGACTCAAGAGATGACATTCTTTTAGAGTTGTAATGAGCCTGAACACTTTTGAGGCATAAGTCTCGGCTGTGATACCATTCCCCCGTGAAACTAAAGGTCTGTCTATCGAAAGTCTTTAGCAAACATTGCTGTTGGCATATACTACTGGGAAAATTGGGAGTTCCAAACCCAGCCAGGTCCTTGTGAAGAGTCAGTCCCGGACCTTCCGTACAGACTGGGGCGGAGCTGGTGAGGGAGGCAGGACGGGCCACGAGGTTCAGCTGAGACTCTGGTGTGCTGTCTCGTTCGGGCTCTGCGGAAGCTGTTCCATCTCAGTTTGATGTTCTTTTCTGCCATTCGAAGGGGGGCACATTCAGTTTCCCTTAGTGGTTCTACCTGTTCTCAGTCATGTAGTGACAGGGTGCACAGGAGGTTTCTAGTCGGCTGGAGCAAACCCTCCGGGGCAGACTTCTGAGCTCAAGTTGCAAATTGTTGCTTACAAGACACATCGCTGCACAGGAAGCCCCTCCCCCTACTCCTTAGAGGAGTTTGAAAATTAGGGTGAATGTTAAGACTTTAAAAAGTTATTCAGTGAGAGACACCATGGCATGTTCCCGTCGACCCTCTTCAGAATACTCCCCTTTGCCTCCAGCACAGTGACCCACTGTTCGTGCCGTTCCCTGTAGCAGCTCTGCAGCCCTCATTCCCGCAGGTCCGGGCACGCAACGGTTTCCCTGCACAGCTCCCCGGGCGAGGGAGAGGAGCCGCTGGGAGAGCAGCGCTCAGCGAGCGCTGCAGAGAGCTCGGCCGGAAGACGAACTAGCATGGCACCGGAGCGGTGTTTGAGCGCGGCTGTTCCAAGGCTCGGGACCGAAGCTGTGGCCTCTCCGACATCCTCCCTCAATGGCTTCCAGAGATAACTCCACCTCTAACCGCAGGCGACGATGAGAATACACTTGTGAGCACATCATCATTAGGAATGTGCCTGATTGTCATCTTCAGATATGAAATCTCAAGCTGTCAGGCAACCAACCCGCCCACGTCCATCAGCTGCCCGCAGCCAGGAATGAGCTAGTTGACGGGTACTGTGCGGCGACGGTCCGTTCCACTAGGCGTGGGCTGCGCGCTCCGTGGGAAGTAGCCTGTCCGGCGTGTCTGTCCTGCCGTCCTCACTCCAGTGTCACCATCTGACCTTCAAGATCCTGTGGAGAGTTTGAAACAGCGAAAAGGACGTCTCTACTAGGGAGAATAAATGAGCCGCCTTTATCACCTTCAGCAGGGAGCTAAATTAGACAGCCACTAATGATCGGTTCTATTCTAGGAAAAGTCTAAATGCCTACCTAAGTGTGCTCTGCAAATCAGAAGGGTGGCAGATTAAGACAATGAAATCGACAAGTTTGCGGGGCTTGGAGACGCAATTACATGGAACCCTTTCATTCCTTTAAGTTTTAATCCAATTACCCTCTATTTCTAACAACCAATTTAATTTTTTGTTTGTGTCTCAAGAGTATTCTTTAATCTGTTTTTCTCTTCTCATAGTATGGGACACAGTTTGGTGCCTGCGTCCTGTTGGGAGTGGAGAGAGGAGAAAGGCTGCAGGGAGCGGTCGGTCCAGGCTCTCGGGGAGAGCTGCAGCCGGTGACTGGGACGTTGTCCTGGGCCAGTTCGCTGAACCAGGTGCCCTGGTGAGCACTAGGGACACACAGATAAAAACACAGTTCCGGCGTCATCAGTCAGCACAGCTGGAAAGACCTGCAGGGACAAGCGTCTTAATGGGGAGAGAGGACTAAGCACAAAGATGGGAACACGTGTCACGCACCACTAAGCGTTGGTGATCACTGCACTAGGTGCACACATTACTGACTTCATGAAGTTAGGCTTATTTGCATTTTTCTGCTAGGCAGTTTGGGGTGTGATTACAACTCCGAACAGTTCCCATGGCTTTGGCTTTTTTTTTTTTTTGGAGACAGGGTCTCGCTTTGTAGTTCAGGCTGGCCCTGAGCTCACTATGGTGCCTAGGCAAGCCGCCGCGAACTCAGCAATTCTCCTGCCTCTGCCTCCCGAGTGCTGGGATTCCAGGCGTGAGCCACCACACCTGGCACTGTGGTATGTGGTATTGATGACTGGTGGGCGTGAGTCACCACACCCAGCATTGTATGTGGTTACCAGGATCGAACTCAGGGCCTTGTGCTTGCAAGGCAGGCGCTGGAACCACTGAGCTAAATCTCTGGCCCAGCTTTTGCTTTTTAAAAGCTGTATCAGTGCTTACACAGTTTACCTGGTTATAGTCAGTTAGCTGGAGAACTTTCTAACATAGGTTCATAGCCCCAACATTAGAGGAAATGAATCAGACATTTTAGGATAGGTGCTAGAAAAATCTATATTTTAAAAAAGCAAGTATCAGTTTCAGGATATCAGTATACTATAGTCTGTGCTTATTGTGAACACAGGTATTGCACACTAGTGGAACAGCACAAAAATGCTTTGGGGCAACATGTGCTTCTTATGTTTGACCTTGAGAGCTGATAGGAATTTGCTAAGTGGTGAAGGAATGCTGTTTTGGTAATAACTGTTTTCAGAAAGTTCTCTTAGGATAAAGATAAATGGATTTCCTGGGTCACCTGATCTCTAATTTATCATTATATACCATAAACAGAAAAACAGATATAAACACACATACACACCCAACATGATCTCTTACCATGATCTTTCATGGGTTGGTAGAGGCAGATAGATGATAGATTGGGGCCGGAGATGTAGCTCAGTGGTTCCAGTGCCTGTCTAGCAAGGTCCCTAGTTCGATCCCCAGTAATCACATACAACAAAACTGGGCATGGTGACTCATGCCCTTGGGCAATCAATACCACATTCCACAAATGCAGGGTTTGGTGGCTCAAACCTGTAATCCCAGCACTCAGGAGGCAGAGGCAGGAGGATTGCTGAGTTCCAGGCTTGCCTGAGCTACATAGTGAGCTCAGGGCCAGCCTGAACTCCAAAGCAAGACCCTGTCAAAGACAGATGTACACCCTTGTTCATAGCAGCTCAGTTTGTGATAGCTCAATCCTGGAAACAACCCAAATGCCCATCAACTGGAGAGTGGATAAAGAAGATGTGGGGTTTTTTTTTTATAAAATGGAGTATTATTCTGCCATAAAGAATGACAAGATTGATTCATTTATGTGCAAGTGGATACACCTGGAGGACACACTAATGAGTGAAATAAATAGATCACAGGTAGGCAAATACCGGATCTTGTCTTTGATATGAGCACCTGTAGATGCAAATGAGCTCTAGAAAAGTATGACAGTTTGTAGAATGGGAAATTTCCAAAGGAAATTTGGTGTGAGGATGTAATGAGGGGAAGGAATAAATATGATTCTGAAAGAAAATAAAAGAGCATGTATATAGGGGGTGGGGAGGTGTGGGTGGGTGGGGATATGGGTAAAAATGAGAATTGATTTGTGTCATATATTGGTACAAATTCCCCAATGTTGTGTGTGATTGTGAGATGTACATAAATCGTACCAATAAAGAATTCAATTAAAAAAAGATAGATGATAGATAGATAGATAGATAGATAGATAGATAGATAGGGTAGATAGGGTTATTTTTTGGAGTCCTGTCTTATGAGCCAACATGATACAGTAGTCTTCCATTACCATGGTTTATATTTCAATAACTTCAGTTACCTGTGGTCTGAAAATATTAAGTGAAAATTCTATAAATAATAATATAAAGTTTAGCTTTTATTACAGTGTATTACCATATTTTTCTATTTTCTCACTAGCTATTATTGCTAATCTGTCACTGTTACTAATTATAAGTTAAACTTTATCAGGTAATATTTTTGTTCACTTTCAAAGAGGGGAGGTAGGACAATGTCTTTGATTCTTTAAAGTGACATCCTTCCCACAAAATTTTGCGGCCAGTCACTAATTAACGGCGATTAGCAGAGGCCCTGAGGGAAAGCCTGGCACTGCTGTGAATTTCTATTTCGCTATCTTGGCTGTTTCTGTGACCACCCCCGCAGCAGGAGGTTACGTTTCAGGAAGCTGATGGGCAAACTGATCGGCCTCGTTGATCTGTGCGGCTGAGTGACTGGACCTCTCTCTCTGCACGTGCGATGCAGGACATGATGATGATCATTCCACAAACACTCACTGAACACCCGCCACGCTGGGCGCTATTCCAGCGGGGGACCCCACAGCGATGCCTCCGACAGGCCGCAGCCTCTGACTTCACACCAAGGCTGCAGATACCGTGTGGTGATCCCAGAATGCTGGCTCTTACGGAGCATTTGCAAGGTGGAAGGAACTTGTGTTAGTCAACGCTCAGTAGAGTCAGCATAGAAAAGCGCAAAAGGTGTCTGTTCACTGGAGACCGAAGGACCCTGTCGAGGGCTTGGAGCCCAAGGCGATGTCCCCTGCAAGTCTGCAGCGGGGGATGGGTGGGAGTGGGGGTGGGGTGGGGTTGAGACTCCAGACTGAGGGATCAGCGCCGGGGAGGCCCGGGGCCAAACTCGAGGACTGAGGGCCTGAGCTGCTCGCAGAGGGACCTGCACCTTAAGCCAGCAAAGGATGCTCACAATGAAGGTGAAGACTGAGGGCTCTCAGAGCAAAGAAATAGCCCAAGCTCCTTTTCTGAAGAAAAGCAGTCGCAACGAAGCTCTTCCAAGGAAGATGAGCTGAAATCTCTCCCTCCTGTTGGCCTGGAGCCCCTCCAGCCACAAGCCTCCCTCAGCAGCCCCTGTGCCCAGAGCTGGCCTGGCTCCTCCTGTTGGGCATTCCCCACTACTGTTCGCAATTAGTAAACTAACAATCAGCATTCTTTTATTACACTTATCATTATTATTATTTTAGATAGGGTCTCGCTTTGTAGTTCAGGCTGGCTCTGAGCTCACTATGTAGCCCAGGCAAGCCTTGAACTCAGCCATCCTCCCGCCTCTGCCTCCCGAGTGCTGGGATGACAGGCGTGAGCCACCACGCCCGGCACTGTGGTGTGTGGTGCTGATTGCTGGTGGGCGTGAGTCACTACACTCAGTATTGTTGTATGTGGTTCCCGGCGATCGAACCAGGGACCTTGCACTTGGCAGGGAGGTGCCAGAACCAGTGAGCTAAATCTCCAGCCCTTTTATTGCAATTATTAATTCACGTGATTGCAAAAAGTAATTGGAGTCAGTTGTGATAGCCCCATATATGCACACACCTTTAGGGTGCTGGTTGGTTTTCCCGTCACAGGATAAAATACTGACACTTAACAATTTAAAGGGAGACAGGCTTGGTCTGGCTCACAGTGTTGGAGGTCGGGTCCACGGTAGGCTGAGGGCACGGGGAAGCATCATGGTGCGGCAAGACTTCTCACCTAACAGAAGCTGGGAAGCAGGAGACTGGGAAAGGGCCGGAGAGGAGGGGAAGCGGGCCAGATGCTGTGCCCGAAGACGTGCCCCATCGGCCCACCGGACACGCCCACCCGTGCGCTTGGCTAATCTGGGCGTCTCTCAAGACAGTCAAGTTGACAGTGAAAACTAACGCTCACAGTGAGGGTCTCTTGAAAGTGGCCTGTCGATAGTACGTCATTTATACTGTCACATTAATATCAGCAGGTTATATTAAATAGTTGTCATAGCATTCCCACGCGGTGCGAGTCACCTCACATGAAGGCGCAGGGGGGTAAGTCTCGGCGGAGGCCGCTCCTCCAGGACGCGGCGGGTCGGAGCTCGGGTCGGACAGGACGCGAAGGCGCGGTGTCACCACGCGTTTCTAAAACGCACCGATAAATGTCCTGCTTCAAATTAAAAAAAAAAAATTCACAGATGGAAACTTCAGAGTGTCCCTGTCAAACACCACAGTGTGCTCAAAGGTGTATGAGATGATTTTGCTGACAGTTTTGAAAGAAAGCCATAGCCACAAATGAAGCCTAAATACCACCTTTTCCATGGGCGTGGCCTGCCCTGGAGTCGTCTTCATGAATGAATGAACTGCTGGCAACATTGAGGATCAAATTTCAGTTTGCAGTATTCGGAGACACTGTCATTTTTAGTAATGTGGGGTAAAGATATTTGAATTTTTGTGATCACGTTTAAGGATTTGAAAAATTCTACTGTGGCGTAGATCTTGAAAATGATTCTATTTTAGCATATTTTTAACTACCACCGTGACTGGGCTAGGAACCCAGGTCCTTTGCACTGAGCTACCTCCCAGTCGTTTTCTATTGTCCATTTTGAGACAGTTTGTACTGAATCACCGAGTTGGCCCAGCTGGGTTTGAAATTTGGGTCGTCCTACTTCAGACTCCCAGGAAGCTGGTGCGATGACTACTTTTGTATAGACTTTAGTTTTTAAAACAGGTTGGGCTTCTACAAAATTTGAGAATGTAGTGTATGGGGTTCCATTTATCCCTCCATTACTCTTTCCTATTATCAGCATCTTACATTTGTCATTAGTGAGTGAACCAATATTTATATATTTTTTAAACAACTGAATTCTTTATTGGTATATTTTATATGCAGCTCTCAATCACACTCAATATTGGGAAATCTGTACCAGTATATGACACAAATTAATTCTCATTTTTATCCATATCCCTACAACCTCCATCCCTTATATACATGTGCTTTCTTTTTCTTTCCAAATCATATTTATTCTTTCCTCTCATTACTTTCCCCTATCACTTTCCCTTTGAATATTTCCTATTTCACAAAATCTATCATACATTCTAGAACTCATTTATATCTACAGGTTCTCATACCCGAGAAAAGATATGGTATTTACATATCTGTGACCTATTTATTTCACTTATTAGCGTGCCCTCAAGATTCCATTTGTGCATAAATGACTCAAATTTGTCATAGTCATATTCCATTTTGTAAAAAAAACCACACCTTCTTTATCCTGTCTCTAGTTGATAGGCATCTGGGTTGTAATATTTATATTTCTTAATAAATGAAGCCTATAGGTTATTTCTGGTTTTTATTTTCTTTTAATCTATTGGTTTTTTTTAACCTGTTGATCGTTAACCTATTGTTTTATCCCAACCACTCCTGCTTTAGGGTCTTCTATGTCCGTTTAGTCACCTTGTCTCGTTAGGCCTTTACTGGGGCAGCTGTCAGACTTTGGTATTTGATGTCCTTGACAGCTCTGAGGGTTATTAAGCCAGGAACACTGTCAGATGCGCCTCTGTTGGGATTTATATTTTGCTTTTCTCATGACTACACTGGAATTATGCAGTTTGTGTGTGTGTGAATCATACATGTAAAGTGATATTTCATCACATGGTATCAAAGGTACGTCCTACTCACAAGACTTGTCCCCATGACAGTGGCCTTGCCCAGCTGGCCGAAGAAGGGGCCCTGATTTTCTCCTGTTGTCAGTGTTCTCCGTACCCTTCCACACTCCACTCTGTGGAAGGAAATTACTCTGCGCATCTACAGGGCGGTGTAGAGATCTTCGGAAGGCACAACCTACCCAAGTCACATGGACTCGTTCTCCAGAGGGGAAATTTATTTGTTCCCTATTTATTTTATTCTATAATTTATTTACATTGGTATGGCCTCATATCTATTCATTTTATACTTCAGGTTCTTTAAACCAACACTATTTTATTATTATTGTACTCCAATTATTTTAGCTTTTGTGCTCCTGTGCCCTTTGATATATTCCCTTGATGCACATTTGCATTTATTATTTGCTTCTTCTTCTCTTTAGCCTTTCTTCCTTTGTTTCTTTTCCTTAAAAGTTCTTACCTTCCAGAACTATACATTGCCCTGCACTTCAGTTGAATATTTTTTACTGCACTCCTAGAACAACCACTTCCCTAAGAAACTTCGACTCCTTTTTCTTGAAGGACAGTAATAGAAACCAAATAGGTTTAAACACTCGGTGCTGCCAAGATGCTACATGTATTAGAGCTCTCGGCTGAAAGAGCGAAGAGGAAGGTAAGTGCACGACTTCTTCCCCCGCCTGTCTGCGAACACTCAGCGCTGCCGAGAACCCGGCTGAGCACCAAGGCGCCCTGGGGAGCAGGGGTGGCCACCCTGATGACGGCCTGGGGCTCCCTGTCGGTACCCTGTACGCTGGGGGACTTGTACCGTGTCTCGGCGCCTGGACAAGGTCAGGATTCAACACTCGAAGCACAGCTTGTGCCACATGTGTGTTGGTTTTGCAACGCCGCGTCCAGAAGCTGTGGACTGTTGCTTTGTAAGGGAGGAGCCTTGTGTACAGTGGACTCAGAACCGTTGCGTCTTTGTGGGATACAGCCCTGTTAGGTAGAATTCGGTGGATGTCCTTCCCTTCATGGATGCTTGTAATGTGTTAATGCCTTGCATTGGTTTATTTGCTTTTTTAGTACAAAGCTTAAAGGAGAAGGCATCTTTAAAAATTTAATTAATTTAGATTAACATGTATTTTATTTTGTCTTCTGAGTTTACCCACATGTTTGAGAACTGGTCATCACTAAATCTGGGCTTTGTGCAGGAAGATGGACTGTGATAGAAGCCAGTCTCAGAACATTAACCCTGCGGAGCTGACCCGTGACTTCCAAGGTTTCCAGGGATCACCGTGGCACCTTCGCTTGGCCCCTGCTGGCGGCGCTGGCCGTGCTGGGGAATCGGACTCTGTGAGTGTTGGATTCTGGTGGCTTCTACGTGTTGTAATCCACCTTTCAACCGGATTAAATAACTCCTTTCCATTTCCTTTATCCAGTAGTATTTCTGTGCATCACACCACTGTCAGGTTGTAATGGCTTCTACACATTTTATTATGTGGCTTCACTGGTAACACTTTATTTCTTTTAACACCCCCCCCCCAACTCTTGGAGTTACTCTTTATACTTTCTACATTTCAGTCATGGCTTATTTTCATCTGCGTCTCACTTCTCTCTCTCTCCATGCATGTAGCCATGGCAACCATCGCAGTGTCTGCGCTTTATAAATTGTGGTATAAATTACAGGCCATCACAACTGTCATGCTGCTGTTCAGCTGAGAGTGTAGCGCTTCTGAGGGCTGTGACGGCGACTCACCGGGCAGGGTCGGGGCAGGAAGAGGTTGTGTGCACCTCGGCCTCCCCTCAGTCCGGGTCGAGTTGCGATGAGTTATTACTGGGTGGCGTTGAACAGCTGCTCTTACGTTTACTTGAATGGCTACTTCCTTGACTAAGGTTCTTGACTCTACCCTAATTTTCCATTAACTACTAAACTCCACACAAGTGTCTTCAGGCATACAGTCCCACGGTGTGTGAGACACTGTCCTAGGCACTCGGCGAGGTGTTCCGACCCAAACCAAACGCTCCTGCCTCTGGGCTGGAGGGAGAGCAGGAGACCGCATCAGTGAGCTCAGCGCGACGCCCCGGCCACGGAGCAAGATCGAATCCCAGACTCCTGGCGGGCGCTAGAAGCTGGAGGTCACGTCACCAGCCTGGGCCACCGAGGAGCCGCCGGCCTCGCCCTGCCCCGTTTGCTGAGGATCTTCTGACAAGCCCAGATGTGGGGATGCGGCCTGCAGGCCTCGGAGCCTCAGAGGACACAGACGTGTGGAGAGGGCGCGGCGTGGGCCTGCAGGCCGGAGCCCCTGGCACAGGACGGAGACGCTGCCCGACCTCTCTGGCTCGGTCTGCACTTGAGCACAGGCTGCAGCTGGCTGTGGCTACGAGCAGGAGGCAAACGGTGCCCAGGGGTATTCTTGGAGTTGGTAATTCCAGATGCATACATGCTTAGGTGGCAGGACCAGTCATTTAAAGAAGGAACCAGAGTCCCTCAATTTCCTGTTTTCATAGTACTGAAAATGACCAGTTGAATCTGAGATCCAGCAAACCCGATGGCATATTTTCAAATCTGTTTCCCCCCAGCGTTTGGCTTCATTCATTCCGTTCCCTTCATTCGTTCCTTTTCCTTCGTGAGGACGTCACCCGGCTTACGTTTCATTCTTGACCTTGCACCTTCCCCTATGACATTTTGTGACGTTTAACTTCTGTTGTGGATTTGTTATCACAGCCGTGCAGCCGTTTCTCCAGATACACATTTTTGGTTCTGAATTCACACTTTTCTTCCCCTGTGACATCTCTAGTTAAATGATCTCACTGTTAGGATGTTCCGCCAACATTTTCTTGACTGTTCTTTTCGTACGGGGACCGTTCTACCGCTGAGCTAGACCCACCTGCATTATTTAAAAAAAAAAAAAAGTTGAGTCTCAGGAAGTTGCACACAGGTGGGCCTGCAGTTGGCACCCTCCTCCCTCAGCTTCCCTCAGGGCTCCGGTTACAGGGAGCTGCCGCCTCAGCCATCACGGGAGACACCGGCTTCACAGCGAGAGCGGGTTAGGCCAGAAGAGACACATTCAGCCGGCCACGTGGGCGGATCAGCGGATCCAGCATCCGCATGGAGGCGTGGGCGGGAGTCAGGCCGTGGGCAGAGAGTGGGGTGGATCGCAGGCCCTGCCGCCCCGGGGCTGAGTTTCCGGGTGGAACAGTGGTGCCAGGGCCGGGGAGAACGCCTCTGGGAGCCCAGGGCCCCTGCGGGAGCCTTGGCCACGGGTCAGGGCCGCAGCCTGCTGCGGGGACGGTCGCACACGCTCGCTCCCTGCTGAGCCACCCCGGGGGCGCGGAGCAAAGCATCGGAGCGCGCGCGTTCTGGGCCAGAGGGCGCCGGGAGAGCACGGAGGGGCCGCTCCCTTCCCTGAGCTTGTCGGGTTTCTTTCCTCTCACTTACGTCATCTATGCCACTGTCTTTTTAAGCCCTGCAAGTATCTTAAACCTGCCAAAACGGCTGGTCAGCAAAGGAGAAGGAAGAGAAAACGAAGAACTCTCGTTACCATGTTCAGATCAAACAGAGTCGTTAGATCGTGTGTAGGTGACACAAACTAAGGCCTCCGTCAAGACCTTGTGCTTGGATGGAGGGTCTTGGTAGGAAGAAAAGAAATCACCTAGAGAGGCCTGGCTCTGCTGTTGCTTTTTTTAAAAAATTGAATTCTTTATTGGTATAATTTATATACATCTCAAAATCACATATAACATTGGGAAATTTGTACCAGTATATGCCACAAGTTAATTCTCATTTTTACCCATATCCCTAGCCACTCCCCCTCCTCCCCCCTTTATACATGCTCTTTTTTCTTTCTGTATCATATTTATTCCTTCCCCTCATCACATTCCCACACCAAGTTTCCTATAGAAATATTCCACTTTATAAAAGCTGTCCTACTTTCTAGAGCTCATTTGCATCTACAGGTGTTCATGCCAAAGAGAAGATCCGGGAATTGTCTATCTGTGATCTATTGATTTCACTTATTAGTATATCCTCCAGGTGTCTCCATTTGCACCTAAATGGATCGATCTTGTCATTCTTTATGGCAGAGTGCTGTTGCTTTTTAAAGTGCTTGTTCTGTGAGGTGGAGACCAGGAGAGGAGAACGATGTGTGGGTCCTCAGGGTTCCCTCCCAAACGAGTTGTGTCGGATACGGACACAAAGGTTCCTGTGTTAGAGACGGTCAGTAGTGAAGGGGCTGGTGAAGATTTTGGCTTTTAGTCTGATGTGATGAACACTGCATAAAAGCATGGCATTTTCCCTAAGATCCCCCTCGATCAGTCTTTATGTGAGGTTCTAGTGAGTTGCTGATATGTGGAAAAAAGTAGTTTTATGAAAACCTGTAGAGCTGTGCATATTATCTACATTTTTCATAGGTGCAAAGGAAGTAGTTTTGTTTTCCTGCTGTTTTAGGGTGAGGTTTCAGGAACTAGCATTTGTTTCAGAGGGTCTCGCTGACTGCAACATCTGTAACGTTCTGGGTACCCTACCATGTCAAGTGATTTTGAATCCAAGGTGCTAAAGAGACTTTTTATAAAAAAAGAGTTAACTTTGTGTGCACTGCTTTTATTGGTACTAGTACTGTGGAATTTTTAAAGATTAAAATAATGTATTTATACCATTTATGATTCTACAAGTTTATTCTCTGTATAAAAACAAACTGCCTGGCTATTTTTAAAATGTTTATTGAGCATTAAAAACTTTTTTCTTTCCTTTTTATGGAAGTAACATAAATGCAGACACGTATGCAAAATAATGAGTTTAACTCAGTGAATATGAACATCAAACACCAAAGCTACCACTTCTAGATCAGGGACAGAATGTGGGTCATAATCAGCACATCTCACTGGCTGAATTTCCTCTCCAAGTCCCGCTCCAGGACAGCTGCTCTCTTCACATCCTATCTGGACTGCGGAACGTTCTCTGAGCTTTAGATAAGTGGAATTGTACCACATGGTCCTCATGAGCCTGGCTCCTTTTATGAACCATCTCATTGTTGCAAATACAACACAAAACATTCTAACGTTGGCTGTCACTGGGTTATTTCCAGTTCTTGGTTATCATTAAAATGTTGCCCTGCATATCTTCGGGCATGAATTCTGGATCTCCACGTGGACACACGTGTTAGAAGCACACTCAGGAGTGTAGTTGCTGGGAGAGAGTGAGTACAGATGTCCAACTTCAGTGCACAGCACTGTGTCGCAGAGTGGAGAGAGCAGTCTAACAGCACGGGGAGTACCATGTGTGCGTGTTTGTTGGTGCATATATGCTGCACTGTTTCATTTGGTTTGTCCCAGTGACTTCAGATCTCCCACGAGTTAGGTGATGGTTTTGATTTGCTGGTTTGTGCTTCCTAAAGAGCCTCGGTGCTACTGCTGCCTTATTGGTCATTTGTAGATTCCGTTTTGTGAAATGCCTGATCAGGTCATTCTCCTTTTTAAGTAGACTCTCAAATTCTAAAGTACGGTGTTCTATAATTTTCACATAGAAGTTGTGAACATTTTAAAATTAGAGTAGTGTCTACATATTTGATATTTTGGTATACTTATGAGTAATATTTTTATAAATTTCTATCATCTTTTTTAGATGTTGTTAAATAATGATCTTACTAAACTTACATGTTCTAATAATTTACTAGGTATTTTTGAGGAAAATTTCCATAAACATTCAAATTGCTGGGAAATAATGATAAGTTCCCACTTTTGTTTTCATTATGCATAATTTTATTATTTTCTCTCTATGGAAGTGGGTAGGACCACCCGTGAAATTTTGAAACTAGTGGTAATATAGGACATTCTCGAGGCAGATTTGTTGATATTTTCCCAGGAAGTAGAGTGAAGACTCATTTCTAGATGTCATCTGTCACATTTAACCTTATTGCCTCATGTGAGTTTCTGCAGACAGGTTGTACCTTGAGTTAAGGTCAGTTTACTTACCGCTTTTGTTGTGATGATTGCTACGATTCTATAATTTTCTTTTTTTCTTTTGTTAACGGGATAAATTTCATTGAGTAGTTTTTGGACACTAAATTAGTTTTTTGTTCCAGAACCAAAATTTAAATTAGTCATGATATATTACCCTTTTGCAGAGAATTGTAGGGAGGGCTGAGGAATGGGAAAAATGAGAATCAAGTTGTGTCATATATTGGTACAAACTCTCAATGCTGAATGTGATCATAATATATATATATAAAACCATTAAAATGTTTTATCATCCTCTTGTATATTGCATCAATTTAGTTTTAAATATTTATTTAGAAATCCTTGCAGCTATGTTTTTGGTTGTAATTGACTTCATTTGACTTTGTGGATTTCCTCCATGGTAGCTGTTTCATATTTTCATAAGTTCTATAATTATTATTTTTTCTGTTGTTATTTTTGGTGTTTATCTTACTATTCTTTTGTTAAGTTCTTGTTATTTAAGGTGTTTGTTTCCAACTTTTCTCATTTTTAGTGTGATTATATAGTCTCTAGGCAGTACTTTTGTTCTATCCTATGTAATTACGCTGGAAAATAAGAGCTACTAAGGAATCGCTATTGTTTTCTAGCATAAATGTATTCTAATTCTTTGTATATAGTAAACCACAAGGTATTGTTTTAAGTAGTGAATATTAATTTAGATTTACCCACATTTCATTGTTTTTATTGTTCTTCAGGGTTTTTTAAGTTTATGAATTGATCTTCCATTATTTTAATTTGCCTGGAGACTAACATTCATATACTGTGAGTCTATTAGTGATGAATTCTCTCAGTTCTTACTTGCCTGAAAATAAAAATTTGCCCGAAACAATAAATTGTTGTTGTTGCTTTACCTTGTCTTTGCCACTGAGGCATATTCCTGTTGGGTCCCAAATTTTAAGATTACAGTTTTCTCCCAACACTGTGAAAATACATTCCATTTTCTTCTGAGTTTTCTTTTTGAAGAGCTAGCTATGAAATCATTGTCCCTCTGGTTGTTATCTTTTTTTTCCCTATGTCTAAAGTTTTGCCTTTGGCTTTGGGTTTCAGGAGTTTTCTGTTTCTATTTTCATTTCTGGACTCATACACAAAAGTTAATTACTTATGTCAACTTGTTTTTGCTAAACAAGTTTAAAATCTGTGTAATTAGCCATTTACTCAGTTTGGAGTTATTAAAATTGTTTATATTTTGAAAAGAGAAAATGAATTAGCTTGTTATTATTATTTAATGATTTTTGAGTTCTAATTATTTTATCAGCATGCTGTGAACCCTAATTACCTCTGAAGTTAATGGATGTGGTGGTAAACATGGAGCAGGCTGACATATTGGGGGTTAAGTGTACCGGATCAGGATTTGCTTCCTAGTCCTACTCCATTTTTAATTTATTTATTTAGTTTAGGATTATCTCTCTTAAGCATCAAGAGTTCTACCAATCAATGCGCATTAATTCTTTCTTTCCAGCTAGTGGGATTCAAAATTAATCCCCTGCCGTTTCAATACAGAGATCTCAGCGACGGTGCGAGCTCCTTGGGTGAAGCCAGGAGGAGAAAACACCGAAGCAGCAGATTCTGAGGAGATCCGATCTCACGAAGCCCAGGGATTTACCACTGTGCTGCTCGCCCCTCTGAGGCACAGGGAGGGTGGCAAGGGTCCTGCCACGCAGGGGCGAGGAGCTGAGCCGGTGTGAGTGGTAAATTCCTACCAGGAAGAATCCGGGCGGCTGTTGATACCGTGGAGTCTCTTCGTGCTGAGACTTCTTTTGTACATGTAGCTGTTAGCTGAATTCTGTCACGGGGATGACTCTTTAACAAGGTTTTCCTTCCATATGTGCATTTAATTTCACCCCACATGTAGACTGCGATCATTCCTTTGGCCGGAATTTCTCGTGTTATTGTTCTCTTTTCAAGAAGAAAGATGACTAGAATAGGATGCTGATCATCATATTTTTCTTTAAAGGATCAATTTAGTTAATTAAAAACCATATTCTAAATACTTAATTCATCACAAGAGCTTAAAATGATTTGACCTTTAAGGAGTATTCTCTGAAATATTTTGAAAATAAAATACACTGTATGATAAAATGTTTACTGAAGGTCACTGACATCTTCACGCTTGAAAGCATTTAGGTGACTTTTATCAGTGATGTGAATGAAAATCTTTCTCACATAATTTATGAATAGGTGAGTATTGGTTAATGAAGTAACAGGAAACATTTTAAATTTCACATTCATGTCAATTTTTATTAAAAATGAAAAATACAAAATATATGAAAAAATTCAAATATTGGGAAGATCAGAATTGTGTTTTGAGTCAGCCTATGAACCAGCCGCCAGTGTTTGAGGATGGAGACTTTAAGGGTATATTCTGTTTCCCGTCTGACACAAAAGGGAGAGAAATCTGTTAGTTCAGCAGGAGGGGGATGTTTTGCAACTTGAAAAAGGCTTTGATTTTCTTTTTTATTCATTTTTATTTGGAAAGCAGCTGAAGGGCTGTAGCAGAGGAAGCAGCGGAACCGAGGAAGAGACAGACGCGGCCCACAGGCGGGCCGAGGCAGGGGCGAGGCCGTTCCCGGCGGAGCCAGCGTGCCCACAGGAGAGGCCGGGGCGGCCGGGCTGTCCTGGGAGCCGGTTCCGGAAGCTCGCAGGGCACAGCAGGGTCTTGGGAGGAACCTCGGCCCAGGCTGCACCCAGAGTCACGGGAGCGTCCAAGTCAATCCGTGAGCCGCCCAGAGCCGTCTGCCCCTTCATCCGGCACCAGCCACAGAGCGTTCGCAAGCCCACTTCTGCGCCAGCCGTATTTCCATCTCCTACTTTTAAAAATGCTTTGTTTCCAGTATGGGAAAAATAAAGGCTGATTTTTAAATTCTTAGGGAGAAAATTGGCTCAGAAAGTCCATTCTGTTTCTCATGACTGTGATTACAGCCCCAAACAGGAAAATGCCAGCAAGCTCTGAAAAACAAAGAGAAGGTCAGTCGGCATGGAACCGAATTGGCCAGTGGAAGTGCTTTCCAGGTGAAAGCATATTTTATTTTATAAAGTGAAAATCCTAAAGAAAACAATTTATTCATATGAGGCTCATTTGACTTTTCTTTGAAAAATGTATTTTATGCTTGCTGCCTATAATAGGAAGCCTGAAAAAAATCATTGTAAGTTGCTATTTGCATTTTATAGGTTGATTGATTGACTGGCTAATAGCAACATCTGACTTGAGGGGAGAGAATGAAGAAAAAAATAAGTACACCCGTGTGTGTGTGTGTGTGTGTGCACGTGTGCATATGTATGTCCATGTGCACACATGCTTGTGGGGCTCTCCTTCTTAAAAGACAGCTTTGAAAAAATAAAATATTGGCTCTGTTAGAAGAGATTATGAGGTTATGCCCAGTCTTCTTTTAATAATTTATAAAAACTATTCTATGTCAAGAGAACACAGCCACCATTCTTATACATAAAACATGATTTTGTTAGAAACTCAGATGCAGCAGTTAAAAAAATTCCTCACTTTTTCAGACTATGTCGAGATGAATTACATTTGAAATAAGAATACTGATCATAAGTTTTCATCTCTTCACGGACGTAGCCCCTGTGCTGTCTGCGCTGACGTCCTGGTGCGGAAGGAGGAGACGCGGAGACAGCGCGGTCACCGACGGGCCGGGTGCCAGGCGAGCCGCGCTCAGGGCGCATCGGACAGCAGCGCGCGGGACCGTGGTAGGTTCGGGCGTGCTAGGACGGTGGGCCGCAGGGGCACGCGGGGCAGTGCCAGGCACACCCCGCGAGGTTTGGAAATCAGTGGCATTAATTTATGAAACCTTTCAAAACCCCTTTGTGTTTACCTCTCTCTCCAAACAGGGAGTTTATTTGTAATAGCAAAACCATATGACATTGTACAGAAGAAAACTGTAAGAAGAAACAGGAAGAAATTCCAGGGAAGATATTGACAATCGAATCCGACGCCCTCAGGAGGGTGCATTTGGTCTGTGTCAGGAGGACATTTTAAATCGGCTATGTTTTCAGAGGCTGAGAATCGCCTATAGTTCAGTGAAACGAATATGCCTTGAATTTCATAGATTTAAGAGGGAAGCATACACGATCTCTCTGGTTTATCAAAATATGTAACTGCTGCCAGGCCTGCATCGCTCACCTTTTAAAACATGCATGGACTTGTTCATGTATTTGTAATGTTCCATTTGCATATTTTACACTTCATAATGTCTCACTGCTTCACTAAGAACTTTATAGACTAGTGTGTCACACGTCACTGTTGGGCTACTAGCAAGTAACACCAGGATGGTGGAGCAATGTCATTAATTCTCACCACTGGCTGATGGGATTTGGGCTATTTTTTTTTTTTTGGTACTTATTTATCTCCGTAGCATTTACCTGCTGGTGTGTCTGTGTCTGTGCATATGTATTTTGCTTCATAGTTTCATTTTATTCCCTGAAGAACATTTTTTCTGAAGGACTCAGGTAGAAATCTCTCCAAAGAAATACATTAACAAAATAACATACAAACGATATTATCACTTTGTAACTCACCAGCGAACCTCCCCGCCTGGCTTTGCGAGATGCCTCCGAACACACCTTTGTTCCTGGTTTAAACACCAAGTGCAGAGAGCTCCGCGGACAAACTGAACCGTCCAAGCCAGCGCACGTCTGCGCGCCAGCGGCCTCTGGTCCCGAGTGTGAGGCGGGCGCGCTCATCCTGCAGACGGGGAGGGG
>PVIC010016314.1:0-34110 GCA_004025085.1 Thryonomys swinderianus | reverse complement strand
GTAGACCACGTATGGTCTGTTATGGGTCTGGTCATTTCCAGAGAAGAAATCCCTTCTCACCACAGAAATGATTTATTTGTAAAAGGCATTCTTCAGTCAAGTGTGGAGGTGCACACCTGTCAGCCGGCACTCTGGAGGCCAAGGCACAGCATGGCAAGTTGAACCTCAGCCTGGGCTATTTAGAAACTTAGTGAGACCCTGTGTCAAAACTGAGAATAAAAAAGATCTGGGGCTATAGGCCTTGGATTCAACCCCTAGAACTACAGAAAAAAATTTAAAGGAATTTATTTTTATATTGTTTTGTTTTTAAAATGCTAAGTAGAACCATATGGGCTTAGTAACTAATATGACATTTTGTATTTCAGCTTTTAAAAGTCCTGTGTCTTCACTTTTGCAAAATTTATCGGGATTTGTGCTCTTGTGTGATTAGGACCCAAAGCTCTGGGTTTCAATAACACTAATTACAGTTAGCGTTTTAATGATTCAGCAGTTTCCTGTGGGATGAAGATAGAAAAGGCTTCCAAGGAGAAAGTAAATTTTCTCAGATTCTTTGTCCTTTTTCCCTTTTTCTTCACTCACAAATGCTTTTGCCTGACATTGCAAGAAGTAGAAATTTACAACCTGGTGGAAAAAGTCCCCCCAGAGGTGGCTGAATCTACAGTGTGTGATTGATGGCTTGTCAGTCCCAGGGGCCCGAGGATTAAGGGCGTGAGCGCTGCCCGCCCTAAGTAGTGGGAATAAACAAAGGGGGTTGAAAGACACTGTTAAATTTTTACGTTGCTTTTGTGGTCTTCTGCCACTCTGCCTTGGAGCCAGCTGATTAAGGACTGAGATCTGTGTGGAACCCTGCCACCCCCCCCCTTTAATGTTGGGTGTTGGGGCTGCTGTCTCAGCAGGGAGTGAAAGTAGTGGAGATACCAGTCCCCCCACCCCCCACCCCCGGAACAGTTCAGAACTTCTCACTGAATGACTCCTAGGGTCCCCGCAGTGCACAGAGTACGGGCCTTCTCTGCGGGCTTGAGCTCAGGGCTCAGACCCAGGTTCTCTATTTACCACTTGAGAAGGCCAGTGACTTGTGGACAGCTTGTTAGCGGAGGGCATATGTATTTGCAAAGCTAGCCGACCAGAGAAGATGGAGGCTCTTGCCAACAAACCATTTTGCTTAGGGGGTCCCAGGAGCGAGATTTGTAAAGGGATTTGGGGGAGGCGCCTCAGATAGGCCACAGGTGTTCTGGGTTCTGTGAATCTAAAGAAAAGCTCCTGGCTAGAAAGTCTTATGACTTGTGTGTTCCTTTTCCTGGAAATAACTAACCCTGCAGTAAGTCACTAGGGAAAAAAAGTCATCTTTTACTGGAAAAAGCGAAGATGGTGAAAGGCAACGTTTGCAAAGGCCCAGAAAACAGAAGCGCGCACTGGGCGCCCTCAGTAAGAGAAGCCATCCACAGCAGAGAGCGGAGACGAAGACGTGTGCTCGGCCATGGGATCTCGAATGTGGTCGATTTTTAAAATCAACTAACAGCAAGTGAAGCTGGAGGATGTATTGCGGTTTGCCCTCGGTTACAGATAGAAAAAGTGAAGGAAATCTGCCTTGAGGATGCTCCATGCATATCGATAAATACACCCTTAAAAATATGCATTTCAGGCTCCCAGGCTTTTCCTGAAGCCAAGCGTGGGTGCCACAGGCCGCAGGGATGAGCGCGTCCTTTTGCTGCTGCCCCTGTTGAGGACGGCTGCCGGCCGCCTTCACCCAGAGGCGGCGGAAGACCTGACCCCACGTCAGCAGCGGGCGGTCCGCAGGCCCGGCCTGAAGAAGCACAAGGCCTCCAAGGTGAACGCGCCTGGCGTGCAGCAGGCTAAGCTGAGGAAAGGGCTCACACCCACCAACCTGGGGCCACAGAGCCATCTGCTTCGGCTGCTGCCAGGGTCTCGTGTGTCCCGCATGGGGCCCATCTCCGCACAGGGCGACCCTGGCCCCAGCTCTGCCCCGTTCGGGGCCCTGTGGACTCGGAGAAGCTGAGCACGCAGCTCTCTACGTCTGGCCCACAGGGGACCCGCAGGACCACGGTGCCGGTAGGATGCAGAGGTCAGGAGCAAGTCAAGAAATGACCGCTCCTGAGGGATAAGGGCTTTTGACACATGGTTTCGCTGCGCAGCCTAGGCTGGCCTGGAAGTTGTCATGCTGCCTCAGCCTCCCCAGTGCTGGTATTACAGGCATATGCCGCGCACCTGGCTATTTATTTTTCTGATTGAACCCTACAGACTGTCATTCTGCAAGCCAGCTGAGTCCACTGTAAACCTCTTGGAGTCCCCAAAAGCCTGGTATAAAAGGCATACAAGTTTTTGAGGTGATCTACAGGTTAATAAATCTGCATACTTCCCTCAAAAATTATGCATTTAAAATGAGTAATGATGAGAAAAATGCATGCAATTCTTTATCTCATAATTCTAAAATTTTCTGCCTTTGTTGTGTTCTCCGTTTCTCTCTGGGTCTCTGTGTCTCTCTGTGTCTGTCTCTCTGTCTCTGTCTTTGTCTGTCTCTTTCTTTCTGAGGCAGAATCTCACTATATAGCCGAAGGTGGCCTTGAGCTACCTGTGTAACCCAAGCTGCTCTCACACCTGCCTCGGAGTGATCCTCTTGCCTCAGCCTCCCAAATGCTGGGGTTACAGGTATTCACCACCATGCCTGGTCTGTTTTTCTCTTGGATCTGGAAAGCAGCATACAGTTATCCAGAGAAGTCTGGGTAAGGGTTTTGTGGCCCACTTCAGGGAATATTAAACATCAGTCAGGTCAGTCAGCAACACCTTGAATTTGAGTTAGACGGTCGTCCTCTAAATCAGGACTTCTCTAGGGCACATGAGAAACCAGGACAGTGAATAGTTCATTTTTCTGGCCTTCTTCCTCATCTAGAAAAATGTTTAAAACAGACCAGCTCTGGTGCTGTTAGATTTAAGGTGGAAATGCCATCTCCAGTCTCAAGGAGACCCTTAAAATTAAGCCATTGTGTGGAGAGCACTTGAAAAGCTCAAGGGAAAAGGCGCTTAGAGCAGAAAGGGCTCTGCGATATTTAGCAGGCACACTTTGCACTTTCTCAGAGGTTGGGGGGAAAGGGGGAAGCAATACTAAGCATATCAGTGTGGATACGTGATGTTGTAGGAAACCTGCCATTGCGCTCATTTTTCATCTCCAGAGACTGAATTAGATGCATGTACGTTTTCCTTTGGAAATGTTTGGGATCCCTTGACAGTGAGAAAATAAAGCACTCCTGTGTATATGGGTATTAGTAACAGTGACAATCTGTCAAAGCCTGGCGTTAGGTGGATGGGGAGGGCTGGCCCTTGAACACTGTCGGCCAGCACCACACTCAGAAGATGCATTACCCCATCCCAGGAACACGGGCCAGTCACTCTGACTGTACCACTCAGCGGCTTCAGGCTCTCTGCTCTTCCTGTCTCTGAAATTCTCTATAGAAAGTCTCTGGCATTAGGCTATTTGTGTTTGAATTAAGCTGTCCCTATTACACTTTCTAGATATCTAATAATAGAACAATCTAGGCTTTTCGTGTTTGCTTTGATGTGTTATTTACTCTGGATCTGGCCAGGGAAGCTTCTAGCTGTCCTCTAGCAAGCATACCTTAGATGAAGCATAGGTTTCCTTATGAGGGTGATATTAATAACATCTACTTCCTGTGACGGTGGCGAGACCATGGTAGGACTGTGTTGTTTTTGTACTTTTTTTAAGCTATAAAAAATGTCCCCTAAGAGTGTCTGACAGTCTTCTGTCTGTAGGTATAGAAGAGTTATCAGTTCCCTTTTTGTCTTTGTTTATTTTGGAAAAAACACCAAAATGTATGACTTTGGTTCTACAATGATAAATCTCCGGGATGAGAGTATATAAACACTGCAAAGAGTAAGACTTAATCTTCCTAACACAAAGAACTTCAGTTCTGTTTATCTTATTTAACAAATACTTGCATAACATTAGTATGTCCCAGGTAATGCCAAAGTGCTTTGAAAACATCGCCCATTCGAGCTTCATAACATTAAAAATGTGAAATGAAATTATTGTGCAAGGTCACTTTAGAGCAGGGCTCATCCCCAAATGATGTTGCGTCAAGGCCAATCACTGCACCACATCCGAGAGTCTGAGCTAGCCTCTGTGCTGTTCCCCGCCGCATCCCAGCCTAGGAAAGGGCCTGGGCTGTGTGGACCAGCCGGCCGCCAGGCTCTGTTCTCCAGCACTCTCTGTATAGCAAAGGGAAACCTCTCAACAAACCTGTGATATGTAAATTCTGTGGTTGGAGTGAGCGCATTTATCACCCAGCCCAGAACATCACAGAATTAACAATTATAGTGGAGAAACAGGATTATCATGATTATCATGAGTGTGTATGCAATGAAACTAAGGTTAATGAATTTGCCCAAGATCACAAACGAAGTGATTGAAGCCAACAGGATTGGAGAGCAGGTAATCACACTCCATAGGCTGCACTGGTGACGTTTTGATAAAGTGAACCTTCAGAGGGTGGGGTTCTCCTGCTTACTACAAATGATAAGCTTCACCGAAGAGATCATCCAAGAATATCATTTGTCTTCCAAATTGCCTTTGAAGGAAGATTTCTGTAGGGAGTGAACACTTCTCATGAAATGTGCTTTGCTAAAGACTTTGGGGAAATATCCAGGCAATATTTAACTAAATATTAATTTACAAACACTTGGGATGCCCAGAAAGCCTTTCTGTTAGTTGATTTCTAGTTAGTTAAATTCTCTTATGACTAGAGAACCTCCTTTGTATGACCTCAATTTTTTTCTCTTAAGGTAGGTAGGGGCTCACTGTATAGCCTTCTGAGTGCAGCAATGACATGTCTGTGCTACCACTCCTTACCAGTTCTTTTCACCATCTAAAGCCCACACAAACCTGTACTCTCCCTTCATTTGGCTACTAACCTGAATGTTCTATGAGAATTTCAGTCATCCATGCTGCCTCTCCGCCATGCAACTCCATGACTGAAGTTTGTCCTCTGGGTAAAGCCATGAAAGAAATGTGGGGGGGGGGGTTAGGGCACCTCATTTCTTTCTACATTGTTTTGCAGATCTCCTGTTTTTTACTTTTTCCACATATTAAGCTAGTAGCTTTTCTGATCAGAGTGTGGGGGTACATGTCTGTAATCTCAGCACATGGGAAGCAGAGGCAGGAGGTCTGCTGCGAGTTTGACAACAGCCTGGACTATATAGAAGACCTTGTCTCAAAAAAAGAAAAGTAGGGCCGGAGGGTTAGCTCAGTGGTTCTGGCGCCTGCCTCACAAGCGCAAGGTCCTGAGTTTGATCCCGGGAAACCACATACAATGCTGGGTGTGGAGACTCACGCCCACCAGCCATCAATACCACATACCACAGTGCCAGGCGTGGTGGCTCACGCCTGTAATCCCAGTGCTCGGGAGGCAGACAGGAGGATTGCTGAGTTCAAGGCTTGCCTAGGCTACATAGTGAGCTCAGAGCCAGCCCAAACTACAAAGCAAGACCCTGTCTCAAAAAAAAAGAAAAGAAAAGTAACTTTTTATGGTTTGGTCATTCATTAGCTATAATTAACATGAAGAATACATGGTATTGGATTTATGTAAAACTTTGAAATACATTTATTCTTTTTACCCTATCTTGCAGGCTTAATCCTTAAAGGATAAAATCACTTGCATATAAATCAACAGGACATATATTTATGAATAAATATTGCAGCATTGTTCCCAAGGGAAAAATAAAACAGGAAACAAATTGCATGACCATGAAAAAAAATGGGTGGATAGATTCACAGTTGAACTATGTTGTAGCTACTGAATTGATTGAGCTGACTCATTTCTTGTGGCAGGTGATTATTAGGTATATTTAGAAGATAGCTTTCACACTGGCTCTATTAAGAATTGGACTAGAGGCTATTCATGTTACACTCTAGCAAAGAATTTGTCTGCATTTGTCCATGCTCTAAAACTCGGTGTGAGGCTGTTTAAAGCTGACAGACTAATTGATTTAGTGGAGGAAATTTCAAGGCAGCCCAGGGTTTAGGCAATGGCTTGAGTATATCTAGCTGCTTTTAGTGGATTCCCAGTGAGAAGTTGGAACAAAACAAACAAACAAAAAAAAAAGAGCTGAAAGAGTTGAAAAATCTGTGGTTTAGCTAGAAACACAACAAACAAAAAACAAATGTAAATTTGGGGCTAAGGACAGTATGGCTGTTGAAGAGACTACTAACACCATTAAAAGCAAGCTGACGTCAAAGTTTGCATGCCCGTTATCCTGGCACTCTGCGGGATTAAGGCAAAAGGACTTCATTTTCAAACCCACCTGTGGCAACCAAGTGAGACCTTGTCAAAATTAAAAATAAGAAAAGCTTTTTTAAAGAATCCATTATGTAAAAAAGAGGAGACTTGCAACTGTGAGATATTCAGCAATAATTTGCCACATGTAGCTCAGTACAAAGACCTGGGTTCGTTCCTTAGTACCACCAGAAAAGCAAAAAAAAAGAAATTCTTTGCATGGGACAATAGGAAAGATGACTTAGGGCATCTCGGGGACTATATATTTGAGGGTGTGAAAATGTAAAGTCCTTCACAAGACTTTGCTTTGAGAAGCGAGCTCTGAGGTGCGCTGCTTCCTCAGGCCACAGCAGCTGTGGTCCCGCCGGCCCAGCTGCTGCTTGATCTACAGGCAGACACTGGCATCCTCCTTGTGATGCTGGTTTTACAGGAACCCAGAATACAAACTGTTACAGGTTTCTGGAAGCTTCTACTCAGATTTCAAAGGAAGGCATTGAAGACCCAGAAGAGATTATGCCACAAGATCAGACATCTTGCTTGGAGCCCCTGAGGGGATATCTAGTGAAGTCGTAGAACAGCAGTGAGCTGCAGTGGAAACCTCAGGAAGGCGATCATTTCAGAAACATGAAACAGCAGCTGAGAAGAGCTGCAGGCAGTGAACAGAGCAGCTGAAGTGAGACGCAAGGTGACTGCAACCAGCAAAGCTAAGGGTGAGGCGGCCCGAGCCCTTTGGAGCTCATGTTGCATCATCATGCGCTCCAAATGCTAGACAAGCAGCACTTGGCTTAATGCTTGCCCTGCTTGCTCTGGTCTGATTGCTTCCTGTACCTGCAGGCCTCCCTTTCTGAATGGGAATGTTTGCCCTGGGACATTATATCTTGGGAATACACAACTGGCTTTTGTATTTTTACAGGGGCCAGGGTAGAAGGTCCTAGAAAATAAAGTTAATGAGGGTGTCCTCTAGAGCCTGGTCACATGAGAGAACCTATAGTAGTTTTTGGTGGCTCTGGTTTAGGTCCCCAGGAAGTGCTGTTTCAGATCTTCTCTGTCAGTGTTTTCCCAATGCCAGACCACAGTTGGTGCTTAGCCCATCATTGTGATATGGGAGTCATCCTGCCGAGGGAATGCTGGCCTTTGATAAGCGGTGGCCACATGTTAGTATTTGTCTGGAAGAAGAGAAGCTATAGGGCTGCAAAGAGCAGGTATAAGATTAACCTTTGACCTTCAAGTCAGAAGACCTAGCCTCAAATCCCAGCCACCATTTAGCTGTATACCATTGTAGCCCATAGCTTCAGGCAAAGGGGCAGAAGATGACACTGGAGCAATGCTTAGCCCTGCTATTTGTCAGGAAGAACAAGACAGTGGTGCCCTCTTGGGCAGTGTCTGCCCCAGGGTATCCTGAAGCTTCCGTCTCATTTCATATATAATAATGACAATGATGAAAGATTTGTCTCTAATGAGGAAACTTCTCCACTTCTGACAAATCACAAAATAGAGTCTCAGGATCATGTGGTGGTTTCAGCTTTCTACATGGTTAATTTTATCTGCCACAGCTGTGATTGCCTCTAAGGAAATGATTTTAAAAAATAACAAAAATGCTATGATAGTTTGCATTTTAGTATGATTTTTTGTTAATTTTTGAATTGAAATGATCGTTGGTAGTTTTGTTTTGTAAGATTTCCCTCTCTTAACCAGATTTCCTCTTCTGTTTTTTTTTGTTTTTTGTTTTTTGTTTTTTGAGACAGGGTCTCGCTTTGTAGTTCAGGCTGGCCCTGAGCTCACTGTGTAGCCCAGGCAAACCTTGAACTCAGCAATCCTCCTGTCTCTGCTTCCCGAGTGCTGGGATTACAGGCGTGAGCCACCATGCCCAGCTAGATTTCCTCTTCTTTATCTGAAATCTTTAATCCATTGGCATACACAACACTGGATTACATCACCTTGTAAAACAGTTTGTTCTCTCAAAGCATCTCATATTACCCAAAATAACACAAAAGATTTAGCAGAGAGAGTCCAAATCTGCCTTTAAAAAGGCAACTCCTGGGCCAGAGATTTAGTTCAATAGTTCCAGCGCCTGCCTCGCAAGCACAAGGTCCTGAGTTTGATCCTGGTAACCACATACAATGCTGGGCGTGGAGACTCACGCCCACCAGCAATCAATACCACATACCACAATGCCAGGCATGGTGGCTCACGCCTGTAATCCCAGCACTCGGGAGGCAGAGACAGGAGGATTGCTGAGTTCCAGGCTTGCCTGGGCTCCATAGTGAGCTCAGGGCCAGCCTGGACTATAAAGCGAGACTCTGTCTCAAAAAAAAAGAAAAAAAAGGCCCCTCTTATGGGGCTGGAGATTTAGCTCAGTGGTTCCAGTGCCTGCCTCACAAACTCAGGGTCCTGAGTTCGATCCCAGTAACCACATACAATGCTGAGCGTGGTGACTCACACCCACCAGCAATCAATACCACATACCACAATGCCAGGCGTGGTGGCTCACGCCTGTAATCCCAGCACTTGGGAGGCAGAGACATGAGGATTGCTGAGTTCAAGGCTTGCCTGGGCTCCATAGTGAGCTCAGGGCCAGCCTGAACTACAAAGTGAGACCCTGTCTCAAAAAAAAAAAAAAAAAAAAAGGCAACTCCTAAAATGGATTCCTGAAAACACCCTCCTTCCTTGTTAAAGTCTCTGTGGTCTTAGCATTATGGATATTTTTTCTTTAAACACCTCCTTTGGCTTCTTTTTTGTTTCCTGCTTCATTTATCAGCCCCAGGTTTTTCTCCATCAGTTCCTCTTTCTTTTTCAATCCGTAGCATAGAACGCTCACTAAGATTTCTTCTCTGGTTTCTGCCTCTGTTATTCCCAAATCTTCCTCACCTGCTAACTTCACTCTCCTTTCCAAATGATGTTTCACACACACAACCAGTGCTCATAAAGATTTGAATGCTATGATTTGAATACAGTGTGTCCCCTCTGAAGCTCATTGAAATTTAATCCCCACTTTGAGATAGTAAGATAGCAATTTATTCCATTTATGATGTGTAGAGTTGGGGCCTTCACAAGGTGATTAGGATTAGACAAGGTCAACAGGGAAAAGTTCCATGACTGAGTCCTGCTGGCTTTATAAAGAGAGAGAGAACACACACAGCACTCCTTGTCTGTCACCCTGCGGTGCCTCTGGACTCTGTCAACAAGAAGGTACCATCAGATAGGGCCCTTCTACCCAGGGCTGGAACTGGGAAACAGAATTAACTTTTCTTTAAATTTACCTTACCTGTGGCAATATATAACCAGAAAGAGAAAAAGAAGACCAAAACAATAAATAATCTATCGATTATTTCTTGAGCTTTAGACCCAGTGCTACTTCATACTCAGATGTTTTTTCCTCTTAGATTGTCCTATTCCCTGAATGACAGTAATGTTCTCTATTTTCCCTGTGTTTGCCAACAACCCCAAGGTTTTCAGTCACTTCTCAGGTAAAGTGCCAGGATCTTTTGACTAGCTTGGTGGGGTTCTTTGCTTCTAAAAACAATCTTTCGATTATTTAAATGCAGAATTTAAAGCCAGTGTGGATTCATCTCCATTGTTTCTTCAGCATAACCTTCCAACCATTGAGATATTTTGTTCTTAAAATGTTCCTTGTATCTTTTTTTCCTCACCTCCATTTTCCTGACCTTCAGTCCAGAACCTATGTCTATGCCCTGGTGTCTGGTTTCCTGTGACAGCCTTCATCTGGTCTCTGAGTCTGGGGTTTGGGGTGATCCATGCTGCACGCTGCTGCCCTTCTTTAGCCACCCACTTTGTCTTCAACAAATAGAGTTTGGGCTGGGGATTTAGCTCAGTGGCTCCAGCACCTGCCTAGCAAGTGCAAAGTCCCGAGTTTGATCCCCAATAATCACATACAACAATACTGGGCGTGGTGATTTACACCCACCAGCAATCAGCACCACACACCACAGTGCTAGGCGTGGTGGCTCACGGTTGTAATCCCAGAACTCTGGAGGCAAAGGCAGGAGGATTGCTGAGTTTGAGGCTTGCCTAGGCTACATAGTGAGCTCGGGGCCAGCCTGAACTACAAAGTGAGGCTCTGTCTCAAAAAACAAACAAGCAAACAAAAACAAAACACAAAGAGTTTTACGCCCAGAAAAATCTTTATAGATGAGACAGCATGACTCAGGGCTGAGGAGATATAATGACTTATTCAACAGTGTCACCTATCTGTTCACTCATTCTTTCCCTATGTAAAGGCTCCCCACTAAGAAGCAATTATAAAGGCTCTCGATGGCTTCCTAGTCTGTTTCATAGATGTTTAACTCTAGTTACGTTACTTTTCTTTCTTTTTCCTCATTTATTCCCTAGGAACCACTTTTCTGGCCTCAGTCCCACAATCAAGCAGGACAGTTAGTGGGGGGATGGGAAGTACTCCTCTGGAGGGAGGAGGGGGAGGAGAGCCTACCACGAAGCAGAAAGCAGAGAAGACTCTGAGAACACGCTGTCTGGAGCTCCTCCATCTCCTCTCCTGTACCACACAGCTTTGTGCTCCTCTCATACTTTCCTGTCTCATCTTTCACTCCAGCCAATAACCCATGAAGGTAGAACCTCATGTGTCTTGCTTCTGCCTTGCACTTCCCTGATCTTACTGCGGGGTATATTCCGCCACCTGACACCTACAGTGACCTCAAAACGCCAGGGAGTCTTGGAGCGCAAATCCTCCCCCAAGGGAATAGGAGTGCTGTGTAGACGCAGCCCCTTCTGTCTCCGGGGCACACAGTTATGACCCACATTCAACACAGCAGGAGGCCCGAGCTTCGGCTCTGAGGGGTGATCATCTCCTTGATAGGCTTCACTCTACCAGTTCCTTGCTCTTCTTAGCCCCTCTCTTCTTCGTGGCAAGCACTTCTCCAAACAAACCGTCTCTTGAAAGTTCTTGTCTCAGTTTCTACCTTAGGGAAGGTTCTGAGTAAGACACCTTCTCAGCGGAGGCCGCTGATCTCTGGTGGAAATCTGCTGAACAGGCTGAGCACTTCCAAGTCCCACGGACAGAACGAAGCCCTGGGGAGAGGTAAGCAGGAAGCAGAAGAGCAGAATGGGGGGCTCTGAAGTTCCCACACCTTTCTCCACACAGAAATGGCTAGAGATCCAACCTGTGAATCAGCAGGTTTCCATATGAAACTCATTTAAGCCAAGACCCTGTCTTATGTCTCTGCATTCACTACAGCACCAAGTATAATAAAAAGCATAGAGTAAGTAGTTAGGAGTTCTGAATAGTGTATGAGATGTGATCAACAAATACAGTGGTGTGTTTAAAGTTTTTAAAATTTTATTACCAGTAAAAGATACATTGCCATTAATTACCTCTCAAAATCCTCCCCCTCACTTAGAATACATTTACCCCATGATCAGTTTCCACTTTCTGAAGAAATTCTGGAAGTCTCTTTAGTTACATGGTTGTGGCTGCCTTGATGTCCTGAATTAAAAACATTTACCTTTCATAGTCCTTTTGACTTTGGGGAAGAAGCAGAAATCACACAGCTCCAGATCCTGTGAATAAGGCAGATAAGGACACTGTAATGCAGTGTCTGCCTTTCCACTGGCTGGTGCTTGGCAGCAGCAGTCGCCATATTTTTATCACGTCTTGTAAAGACACTCATGAGAGATGGCTTCATGAAGTAGCAATCGTGAGGGGTTTGTTCAAAGTGACAGGGAGTATTTTGAGGGGCTTTAATGACAATGTCTTTTCCTGTAATAAATTTTTAAAAATTAAACATTCATCATGTTTTTCAATTACCCCTGTATAACTTCTCACAGAGTGTATATGGGATTTTTTTTTTCTTTCAGTTTTTTGAGACAGGGTCTCACTTTGTAGTCGAACTCAGCAATCCTCCTGCCTCTGCCTCCTGAGTGCTGGGATTACAGGAGTGAGCCACCATGCCTGGAAATAAAAGGATATTTTTAAACTAGGTATGGTTGAGCAAGCTGGTAATCTTAGCACTTTGGGAGACTGAGGCAGGAAGATTCCAAGTTGGAACCCAATCTGGACAAATTGGTAACTTCGCAAGACCCTGTTTCAAAATAAGAAAAAAAAAAGTGCCAGGGATGTAACTTAGTGAGAAGTGACTGGGTTCAACCCCCAGGATCACACATATGCATACACACACACATGCATGCATGCATGCACATGTGTGTGCACATATATATCATATTTTTCTTTTGTTGTTAATTTTACTTTTTGTTTTTAAAAATTTGACTAGAAAAGAACATTTTGAAGAAAAAGCACCCATCACTTTATCCTATTTCACAAGCATTTTTCTGTATGATTCTGTAGCCTTCACACTATCCGCAATCTCTGCCCAGTATTCTGTGGGATATATTCATAAGCGAGGTCATGACCCAGCACACCCTAGACACTAACTCTGGCACTGTGCAGAGGACAGGGTAGAGCTCAGCTCTTCACCAGGCCCTTCCGGTGGGGCCAGAGGATGGGAAAACTTGGGTCATTGCATCAGTGTGTGGAGAGGAGCACCACCATCCTGGGACACACAGATAGATTGATGCAGGGATCAGAAAGAAACTTATATTGTATCTGTCACATCTCAGTCCTGTTTATTACAGTAGTTGAACCTTCTCAACCAATGCAAAATTATTATTATTTTTTATTGGTACATTTTATTGGTACATTATATACACACATCACAATTATACTCCACATTAAGAATTTGTACCAGTATATGACACAAATTGATTCTAATTTTTCCCTTCCCCTCCCTACCCTATCTCCCCACCACTGGCCCCTATTCACACAACCATTGTTTCCATTTTTTTAACCATCAATTATTTTTTCTTTCTTCATTATTTGCCCCTATACCCCACTACCTTTTGAATATTTACTATTTCACAATATCAATTATGCATTCTAGAACACATTTATAACTTCAGTTTCTTATACCAGAGAAAATATATGATATTTACACATCTGTGACCTATTTATTTCATTTATGAGTATGTCCTGAAGGTATGTCCACTTGAGTATAAATGATTCAATCTCATCATTCTTTGTGGCAGAGTAATACACCATTTTATTTTATTTTTTAAAACCCACATTTTCTTTATCCAATCTAGAGTTGATGGGCATTTGGGTTGTTTCCAAGATTTACCTATCACAAACTGAGCTGCTATAAACATGGCTGCACATATGTCACTGTGATATGAATCTTGTAATTCTTTTGTGTATATCCCCAGCAGAGGAATAGCAGGGTCAAATGGAACCTCTTTTTTTTTTTTTTTTGAGACAGGGTCTTGCTTTGTAGTTCAGGCTGGCCCTGAGCTCACTATGTAGCCCAGGCAAGCCTCAAACTCAGCAATCCTCCTGCCTCTGCCTCCTGAGTGCTGGGATTACAGGCATGAACTACAACGCCTAGCACTGTGGTATGTGGTACTGATTGCTAGTGGGCATGAGTCTCCATGCCCAGCACTGTATGTGGTTACCAGGATCGAACTCAGGACCTTGTGCTTGCGAGGCAGGCGCTGGAACCACTGAGCTAAATCTCTGACCCTGGAACCTCTTTTTTGAGGAATCTCCACACTGATCTCCATAATGGTTGTACTAATCTACATTTCCACTAACAGTAGAGAAGGATTCTTTTTTCTCCACAGCCTTGCTAGCATTTGTTGCTGGCTAATTTTGAGAGAGCACCCATTCTTTGTGGAGTGAGATGGAATCTCAGAGTTGTTTTCCTCTGCATCTGTCAAATGGCCAGTGATGTTGAGCATTTCTTCATGTACTTCCTGGCTGCTTTTTCTTCTTCGTCTGAAAAGTGTCGGTTCTTTTAGATGCCCATTTTTGAATTTGGGTCTTTAAATTTGGGGGGGGGGGCTGGTTTTTTAGGCTCTTTATATATTCCAGATAGTAGCCCTTTGTCTGAGGAATAACTGGCAAAGATTTTTTCCTATATTGTTGGTTGCCTTTTCACCCTCTTGATGGTTTCTTTTGCTGTGCAGAAGCTTTTTAATAGAAAGAGATCCCATTTGTTGATTTCTTCTGGTTGTTCTTGTGCTATAGAGGTTTTGTTCATAAAGTCTTTCCCTAAGCCAGTGTCTCCAAGAGTTTTACCTAACCTGTTTTGCAGCAGGTTTAGAATCTTTGTTTTAATATTTAGGTCTCTCATCCACTTTGATTTTAGTTTAGTACACAGTAAAAGAGATGGATCTAGCTTCAGTCTTTGGCAGGTTGAAACCCAACAACCAATGCAAAATTTAACAGCATGAAGGATATTGTCGTAAGAAACACCAGAAAATGTGTGTTGGCTTAGTTGGGCAGCAGGAAGGATGAGGACTGTGCCCTACATTCAGACACTCCAAAGGCTCCACCAGCCACACCCTGTTGAGACAGGGCTCCCTGGCCCGCCCACTGGGAATAGTCACAGACGTGCTCACAATGAGTGCCCCTGCTTTTCCTTGGGGGCCAAGTTTCCAGGCCTGCCGGCCACCAGCCAGGAGCAGCCTTATGTTTGCCACCAGTGGGCCTTTTAAATACCCAACATATGAAAAGGAAGCATTCTATTTATTCCTTTTGGTTGAAATAACTTTGCTGAAGTCTCTTACAAAATCTATACTTTTTTCTGTCTTGAGTTACACGGATGACTGAAACCTGTCCAGCTTTAAGCTAGTGACTCTTGTCTTCTCCCCCAACTGCCTAAAGCAAAGGCTCTCAAAGGGGCCATGGACTACAGGCCTCCCCCAGTTCATCTTGTTTTTCCCTCCTGCTTATCTATAGTCACAGGTAGTGTGCAAATTATGAGGAATTTCATTATTGGCTTTGCTTTTCAAATCAAGGCTCTGTAGTTTCCAGCAGTGAGAGCAGGAAATAGGATAACCCTTGCTCTTTAATCAAGTGGAGCAGGTTATTAATGTTCTTTATATTGTAAAAATGGGATGGCTAAGAAAAAATTGAAGGGCAAATTAATAAAAAGGCATGTCAGGGCCGGAGTGTTAGCTCAGTGGTTCCAGTGCCAGCTTTGCAAGCGCAAGGTCCTGAGTTCGATCCCCATTAACTGCATACAATGCTGGGCATGGAGACCCGCGCCCACCACCAATCAATACCACATACCACAGTGCCGGGCATGGTGGCTCACGCCTGTAATCCCAGCACTCAGGAGGCAGAGGCAGGAGGATTGCTGTGAGTTCGAGGCTTGCCTAGGCTACATAGTGAGCTCAGAGCCAGCCTGAACTACAAAGCGAGGCCCTGTCTCAAAAAAAAAAAAAAAAAAAAAAGGCATGCCAAATTCTGATTGGGACAATGGATAAGATTCCACTCTTTCCTGGGTCGACTGTATTTTCTCACAAAATTTCCAGTTTGGGGATTAAAATGGTATATTGTATGCTATGTATATTTTACCACAATTTTTAAGTACATGAGACAAGAAGATTTAATTTTGCCCTTTCTGTTCCCAGATGCATGAAACATTATAAAATATCAATATCAGGAAGAACTTCAGCAAACACCTAACCATGATGATCACTTCCTATTTATTCATTTATAGCCCAACTTATTTTAGAAAATATAAGGCAAAAAAATTTATTGTAACTAATTTATAAATTTCAGAGTTGAAAAATGACTTCTATATCTTTGGAGTCAGTTATCCTAGAGGAGGGTCTTGTAAAGTCTGGATGCCCATTTTCCAATGGAGCACATATTTTCCTATACATTAAACCAGACTGATACAAAAATATATTCAAGGTTGGATTAGGTTGAAAAGAGTCCTATTTTCATACAGAATTTGAAAATTCAAGTTCTGACACTTGGCTTCATGTTTCATTTGTCTCAAAATCCAAGTGGGAAGTCGATTTGCAAGTTCAGTCCATAAGTTTTATTTATCTTCTAATCCCTGTAATATTCCCATATGTCTGATGACCCTTCTTGATATTTTGGTTAATACTTCAGGGCAGAAACATGTTTCTCAGCTGTGTGAAGTCCCACCTTTATTATTTTAAATGTTTTTATCTGTATATACAGTTTATGCTTTCTCTGTTTTAAAATAAAGATAAAGATGTATCGAGGGAATTATAGATTCTTTTTTTTTTTTTTTTGAGACAGGGTCTCGCTTTGTAGTTCAGGCTGGCCCTCAGCTCACTATGGAGCCCAGGCAAGCCGCCGCGAATTCAGCAATCCTCTTGTCTCTGCCTCCCGAGTGCTGGGATGACAGGCATGAGCCACCACGCCCGGCATTGTGGTATGCGGTGTTGATTGTTGGTGGGCGTGAGTCTCCACGCCCAGCATTATATGTGGTTACCAGGGATCGAACTCAGGACCTTGCGCTTGTGAGGCAGGCGCCGGAACCACTGAGCTAACCCTCCGGCCCGGAATTATAGATTCTTAAGGACAGCATCAAGTTATTGGCAGAAAAGATGAAATTTAAAAGTGCCTTTAAAATTGACTGTGGCACTCCTTTATGGGTCTTGGGGGAGGCTACAAATTAAGAGGCAACAAAAATTCCCTGGATCTGAACATCCTCTATTGTCTTTTTCCTGTTGTCATGAGGTGAAACTCTCTGTAGACCAGACTCCATTCTGAACTTTGTCCAAGTTTACATGGCAGAAGACTCTTTTATAAGCAAATTCAGGTTAGAGGAGAACCCAATCCTTAACAGAACAACAAATAACTATGGAGATAAATAATTTACCCTTATGATTCAAATTAAATTGCAACTCTGGGTCTCTCCATTCTCCCCACCAAGAAAATGGCTTCTTATCTCTCTAGACACCTTTATCCTCAGATAATTCTAAGACCTTCAGGGATATTTACTCATTACAAGGGGTCAGTCCTGAGTACAGTCACCTAAGAGGGGGAAAAAAGAATTGTCTCAGGACTTTTTTTTTTAGGTTCTGTACTGCTATTCTCTGTCACTAGGTGTCACTATTGAAACCTGAGTGGGCCACTGTCATTTTTGTTTGAATTTTTTTTTTTTTTTTAAGGCTTGAAGCGCAAAAATAAAAACTAAGTCTAAAATCTTGTTGCTAAATGTCACGATATAATAAAGCAATAATTTACAGGCAAAACATAGATGTCTGAGTACCTGGACTGCCTGTCCTGGCCACTTCACGGCTCTAAATCTCAGATGGTTACCGTGACTGTTCTAAACTCCAGAGAGCACATGAAGAGTGAGGAGCATGTGGCCTGGACCCTGAGAGCCTTCATGCACTGGGCTATTTGTTTGGGGATTTGTTCTGAGCCTCTTGCATCATCCCTGTTCTACTGAATTATTTTCATCAGTAAACAAATGTGCTGCAGTATCACCCATTTGCAAAGAAAAATAAATATGTAAATAAACTCCTCACTTGACCCTTCATGACCTTCCACCTTTTGCCTGATTTCTCTGCTTCCATTCCCATAAAAGCACATGCTGATCATACTGGTTGCCTCTATTCTCTCTTCCCATTTTCTTTCCAGTCTGGCATTTGCAAGTGTGTCCATGGTTCCCCTGAAAAACGTGTTGTCAGATCCACTGTCCAGTTGACTCCAGCCCTCATCTACCTTGACTTTGTCATCACATCTTCCTAACTGCAGATGCATTCTCATCTCCTGATTGCACTGTTGTGATTTACCTGTGGCCAACCTGGCCTCTCCTTAGACTTGGCTGAATGCTCCTCACGTCTACCATATCTCTCTGTGGGCTGCTCCCCACAATGAATGGCACCCGGGCATCATCTCTAAATTCCATACCACTTCCCAATGCCTCTGCTCTGAGAACCAAACTCCCAACATATGACCCTTGGGAACAGCATATAAGAGCCACAGTAAACCTCTGTACTAGTCAGCAGTCTCACCACGAGGATTGGCCCTTGTGCTTTGAGAGTCTGTTCTTCAAAGGGTAAACAGAATGGACTTTAACAAAATACACCAGATCATATCACTCCCTCTTCTCAAAACTCTGCATGGGATTTTATTCCTATGTCATGAAAATTATATCCAAATGTCTTGTACAGCCACCTAGTTTGTCTGACCCAACTCCTGCTGGTCTCTCTGACTTTATCATTTTTATTCTTTAGCCCATGCACTCCACTATAAGTACAATGGCTTCCTAACCAGATTATCATGAGCTTTCAGTGGTCACTTCCTGTTTAGTGTCTTCCCTGTTTAGTGTCTGGATGGTTTTATCAGACAGCCTGCCTCTAACCACACTGCCTAAGATGCTCTCACCTCTCCCTTCCCTGCTTTATTTTTACAGCACCTGTCGCCATCTGACACTGTCACATATTAATACTTTTTTTTCTTCTACTACAAGTAAGTTTCATGAGGATTATACTATGGTCACTTAGACCAATAGCAAGGATATAAAAGAAGTCATTAAATATTTACTGCACGCTCAAGTGGTACCGCACCAACCTTGGATGCACAAGGGCCTGAGTTCGATCTCTGGTACTGCAAAAAAAAAAAAAAAAATTTACTGCACAAATAAGGAAGGATAGGGCATCTGTTCTGATGACAGTTAGCTGAAGCATGATTCAGACCCAGAAACTGGATGGAAGAGTTTAGAAGGACATTTTGACCTGCTTTAGTATTTTGTGGTATTAAACAGAATGTTACTTGACAGAGAACAATGTTGATCCTGGGTTGCTAAAGCTGGTCACTCACTTCCATGTATTACCCATGTATTACCCTACCATCAACACACTAATGCTTCAGTTATGGAATAGGTCTTAAATTCCCTAAAGGTCCATATGTTAAAGACTTGGTTACCAGCCTGTAGCACTACTGGGAGGCGGCAGACTCTTTAGGAGACAGGGCCTAGTGGAAGAAAGTTAGGTTGTGGCCAGGGGTGTAGCTGTGAAAGGGATAGTGGGCCTTTGGCTCCTACTTCTCCTTTCGCTCTTTGGCCACCATGAGGTGAACAGTCTTTCTCGTAATGTACTTTGCTGCCACAGGCCCAAAGGCAATATAGACAAGTAACCACAGAATGAAACCTCAGAAACCAGGCACCAAAAATAACCATTCCTCCTTCCAACCTGATTTTTTCAGATTTTTTTTTTCACAACAGTAGAAAACTTTTTTTCCCCCAATACTAGGGATAAAACTCAGGACCTTGGCTTATTAGGCAGGTGCAGCACCACTGAGCTACATCCCTGGCAACAGTGGAAAACTGATGAACACAATGTCCAACATTTCAATCTTCTTGCAGACAGACACTGCCCACAACAAATCGAAACCAATGGTTATGCGCCATCTTACAAAAGCATTTTTAGAAAATCAGTTAAATTCATTACATTTCAACATTTAGTTCTTGTTAATGGCTGATTGCAAGTTGATTACAAACAAGTCAATATTATTTTCTTCACAATTCATGACAGTGTTCTCATGGTTTCCGAGCTCACTAATAATTTCTCTAAGCTATCACTCCAGCCATTTTCAGTTTCCTGTCAGGGGTAAACTGAGCCTTATGTGAGATGTGAGGCTTCTTGACATTTTCTCACAGAACCATGTTAAAATATGGACTACCTGTTTCCACCCACGTCATACACCTGTGGATGTAGCCCTTTAATGATACAACTCTTTTGGTGTACATTTATGTAAAGATAGTCATTTTTCCCAAACCTACCAGAGCCAGGGCACTTGTCCACAAGGTCTTTCTAGAGATTCCTGAGAGGAACCAGGCTTCTCCCTTGACTTATGCATCTTTGGGTTACCAGTAGGGATGTCCTTTGCTCTCTTAATAGCCACAGACTGACCCAATCCTAGTTAAGGATATGACATTATTTGTAGGAGGAAGGATTTGTCCCTTATAGAAAAGTACAAACTGCCTCTACCCATTTAAGAGTCAACCCCAAACCAGCATATTTGTCATAATGGTAAATAGGCAAAGAACAACATTTAACTACTGAACCTGATTTTTCTCTTGGAAAATGACTAGATCAAATGTAGGTGGTTTTCAACCTTTTAGACTGTGTGCTAATCATCACAGCTGTTAAGAAGCTAGGGAAATAGGATTTCTTGGGGCCAGTTTCCTACGGAGAGGTGAAATGAGGTAGATTCCTCCCAGGAGAGGTGAAATGAGGTAGAGATTCCTCCCAGGAGAGGCAGGAGTCTGCTGAAAGGCCAAGGAAAAGTCAGTATTATGAAATGACTTTGAGAAGGGGTCCGCACAGTTCATGTTGGCACTGAACTCTCTCCCTGTCTTCAGAGCCTGTTGTGAGCCCTTCTGACCCACGTGCTGCAAGATCTTTATTCTGCTCCTTCAGATTAGCACAGCCAACGTTTCTGAGAGACAGAATAACAATTTAAGGGGGAGGAGACTGGTGTTAACAGATTTTATGGTGGCTCATTTATGGTGCAAGCTCTTAAAACCACTAAGGCTCTTTCCTTTGGACTCTAGCAGGATGGCTGGCTGGTATTTAATTATTTACAAAGTACTTGGCCATTGCTTCTTATTTGTTTTTCTTCACAGTGCCCTAATACTGTTAGCTCTGGATCGGATAATGTGTGTGAGAGAGACTTTTAAGTACACAAAGTCAGATGATATTATCGTACCATTGTATTATATCTTATTATTTCCTGTGTACCTTTAGAGCTATTTGTCTTCCCAGAAAGCAGAGGTTGGTCAACAAACCACCACTGAGACTTGCTCTATCTTGGAGAAGAAGTCAAGATGTGGAGAAGAGAGGCATCTTCTTAAAACTGCTCTCTGACAACAGTGTCTGTGAGAGGATGTTAAGCAATCTCAGGGCCCCACTTTCACTGAACCTTGTGTTTGTTTGCACACAGACACGTGGGCAGAGATCCACCTTTATCAGTTTGTTGTCCGGGGAGGAAGGAGAAAGAAGGCCTGGATATTTTTGCTGCTATAGGAATCTCTGGCACTCATGGCCTATTGGAAACTTCATCATTAATTTCCTTGACAGTTACTAAGCAGCTCATTCCCTACAGACCGAGTTTTTCAGAAATCATCTCTGTGCTGTCACCTGTTCCTCTGATCCATGCAGTCACTAATTAATGTAATTGGTGACTACCAGTTTGTTTTCCCTGTGCGGATACTCTTGCCATACACCTGCAGCCTGAGCCCTGTGGTCTGTGGTTTCCTGGAACACCAGGCTGCACAGCCCCTGGCTCCCTGGCAGTGACTGCCTGTTAAACTGCCCGAGCGCTCAGCTGTGCTGTTTAATATTTCACAACCTCTGCTCAGTGTGACCTATTCTGTAATAGGCAGCCTGAGCTTTCTCATGCCTCTCATTTCTCTGTGGATTCTCAAGACCATCCAAGGTTATTTGCAAGGTGTTCTCCCAGACAGTGCAAGCAGCCTGTTGTATGTAATGGCCAATGGAGCCTAAAGAGGAGAAACTGCTGCTACCTGGAAAATGAAACCCACTCTGACCTGGCTTCATCTGTGCAGAGCAGTGCTGAAGAGGAGTCTGGGGGATTTCTTTCCTCTCAAGAGATAGAGACCTTCAACTCCAAAGACTGTGGAAAGACACAAGAAAGAAGTACTGTGACTTATGGGAGGGGCTCAGCCCAGACAGAGCACTTCCCTTTTAGCCTGGGCAAGAGCAGATGCTGGGCCTCCGCGTGCTGCTCAGTGAGGACCTTCTCTTTGGATCCTCTGTGTTTGATATTAAGAAAAAGATCTTTGGAAGAATGACAAGATTGATTCATTTATGTGCAAATGGATACACCTGGAGGACACGCTAATGAGTGAAATCAATAGATCACAGATAGGCAAATACCAGATCTTCTCGTTGATATGAGCACCTGTAGATGCAAATGAGCTACAGAAAGTATGACAGTCTTTGTAGAATGGGAAATTTCCAAAGGAAATTTGGTGTGGGGATGTAATGAGGGAAAGGAATAAATGTGATTCTGAAAGAAAGTAAAAAAGCATGTATATAGGAGGTGGGGAAGTGGGGATGGTTGGGGATATGGGTAAAAATGAGAATTGACTGTGTCATATATTGGTACAAATTCCCCAATGTTATGTGTGATTGTGAGATGTATATAAATTGTACCAATAAAGAATTCAATTAAAAAAAAAGAAAAAGATATTTGGCTCTGCAGGGCTGAATCTGCCTCACACACACCAGAGAGAGATATTAGGTTGTCACCGCTCCTTCCTGGTTGGGACACTGCTGCCAGCCCCTGCAGTTCCTTTTGGTAAGTTGGAAAAAATGATCTCCTCAAGGCTCTTGACTGCCAGAGCCATCTGCCGGGACGTTGTTGTAGTAAACATGCCCACACAGTGGCAAGGATGTGAATGGTGCCTGTGAGAATTGTGCAGTGTGGTTGGAGGAGGCAGAAGAGTGGAAGACTGTGAGGCATGGCTTTGGTGAGTTCCGCAGAGACCAGGCCTGCAGGGGCCACACAGTGTTATGGGGCCGGCATGTGGGCGGGGACAATAAAGGTGTTTACTGGGGCGCAGAACAGGTAAGAGAGGTGGTGATTAGGTATGCATGGGCAAGGTCAGGACTTAGCCCTGGCAGCACAGGCTTCTCAGAGGCTGCCAGCATATTGGCAGAGGAAGGAAGATACCCTGTGATGGAGGGCACAGCTTGGGTCCTCTTCCGGGGAGCAGTACCTAGAAATGTGGAGTGGGCAACTCGTAAATTGCTCAGGACTCTGGTGGAACCAGGAGGCTCTCGGAGGGTTGAAGGTGAGAGTGGAAGGTTGTGTGATTCTGTGGGTTGGGGCTTCAACCAGAGAAATGCTGTTTGGTCCCTATTTCTGTGGTCAATTGTACTCCTGAGACACTGATCTCAAAGTTATAAATATCCTAAAATGCTCCTCATCATCTCCAAACCAAAACAGTTTGTTCACTTTTCTTCTTCTGAACTCTCCATCTGGACCTCTTCTTTCCTCTGGTCTACATTATAAACAGAAAAGACTCAAAAAACAAGATTCAGGAGACTGCTCTTCTTCCCCGAGGAAGGAGGAAAGGGAACAGTTGTTGAGCTCTTTAAGCCTTGTGATTTGCTCATTCAACTTTCAACTCCTGCGTAGTCTCCATGAACTAGGCACTTGATACATCTTTACTTTTGAGCCTCACAACAACCTCACAAGTGCATGTAGTTCACCGAATTATTTAAGAATTGTCCCCCAAAGGTATTCAGATCCTAATCATCAGAATCTGTGAGTATATCACCATACTTGGCAAAGTGGATATTGCAGATGTGGTTAAATTAGGGAAGATTTTTCTGGATGATCTGGATAGGCCCGATGTAATTACAAGCCACTTACCAGTGAAAATAGGAGGCATGTCAGTCACAGTGAAAGAACTCAACAGATGCCAAGTCAATACGTTGTGATGTAAGAATGAACTGACCTGGGCTGGAGAGTTAGCTCAGTGGTTCTGGCACCTGCCTAGCAAGTGCAGTGTCCCTGGTTTGATCCTGGTAACCACATACACACCAACAATACTGGGCGTGGTGGTTCAAACCTGTAATCACAGCACTTGGGAGGCAGAGGCAGGAGGATTGCTGAGTTTGAGGCTTGCATGAGCTACATAGTGAGCTTAGGGCCAGTCTGAACTACAAAGTGAGACCCTGTCTCAAAAAAAAAAAAAAAAAAAAAAAAGAGAGAGAGAGAAAGAAAGAGCTGAGCTGTCATTGCTGCCTTTGAAGACAGAGGAAGACACAGAATCTGCCCACCCTGTACAAGCTGGAGCAAGCAAGGAAACACAGAAGGAACACAACCAAGACACCATTTTGAATTTAGACTCATGGGGTCCTTTTCGGACTTCCAGCCTTTAGAAATCTAAATTAATAAATATGTTTATTTGAATCCACCATGACTGTTGTAATTTGTGAAAACATTAATAAAGGCTTAATATAGTAGGTATATTTGTTTCTGTTTTATAGAGAAGAAATCAAAACTTGCTAGCTTTTTGTAAGCCAGGACTAAAATGCAATGTTTTGTGATTTCAAAGCCCATGCTTTACCCTGCACTCTGTTTCTGGTCCTTTTAAATTTTCATAACTAATGTCTTTACTGAAATCATTAAATATTTAATTTTCACAACAGCTACTTTAGAAAGAATTGCTAATGATATACTTCTGAGTATATCTTCTTGCCACAAGTAATTTGTTGCCAGAAAAGAAAGTATCAGTTGAACCTTACCTGGAGATTATAAAAAAGAAAACCAGACTATCCAAATTTCACTACAGAAACACTTTATTCTAAAAGGGGGTAATAAAATCATTACTTCTCAGTCTATTATTAATTTGGTTGAATTTATAAAAATTCAAAAATTGTTTGCATTTATAAAAATCAATTGTGAAAAGACACACAACTCCATTAATCACTAGAGAAGTACAAATTAAAACCACAGCAAAATAGCACTCTATCCTCCCTAGAATAATTAAAATTAAAAGACCAATTATAAACTATTGACAAGGATGTAGAGTGACTAGAACCCTCAGGAACTGCTAGTGGGATATAAAAGAATATAGCTGCTTTAAAAAACTAGCTTTCAGTTTCTTTTAAAAATTAAAAACACACATACTGTATTACCCCAAAATCCCACTCATTGATATTTACCCAGGAAAAATTAAGTATATTACCATAAAACAATTTATAGAACAATATTAATAACCAAAGCTGAAAAATCCGAATGTTTATCAACAGGTAAATGTGATACAATCCATGTGATGGAATACTATTCAGCATCCAAAAGGAATACATTTACAAAGAACAAAGATAATCTGATGGATGCAATAACAAAGGTAAATCTCAAAGTGATTTTGTTGAGGGAAGGAAAGCAAAACTTGACAGTTTGTGTATTATACAATTTCTGTGTAGTTCTACATTGAGAAAAACTCACTTTTAGTGGTAGAAAGCAGGTCAGTTGTTGTGCCTGGTCAGGTGGGGAAATGAGAATTAATGGAAAGGAGCCATAAGGAAATTTTCTGAGGTAATGTCTATACCTTGATTAAGGTGGTGATTACTTAGGCACATACATTTGTGAAACTCATTAAGTCTATATGAAATTTATTTCTCCAGTTTTAATAAAGAACTGGGAGTTGATGATAGGGGAAGAATAACCTATTAGGGTCTTCCAAATAATCAGTGTACATCAAACTAGGACCTTTATTTCACCACTGGGCATCAAACCCAAGCTTTCACACATCCTAAACAAGCACCCTACCACCGAGTAGCACTCTGAACCCTGAATTGGAATATTTATTGAGCAGGTGAGGAAAGTAGTATGGAGAACCAGGTGATGTCCCAGAGGCTTTCTTCTGGTCTCAGCTCCTTCACAGACTTCCAACGTACGTGACCCTACAGGATTCACTTCACCTCTTTAGTCTTGGCATCCTCAATAACAAAATAAATGAGCTGCATCAGATGACCTCAAAGTTTCCTTCTTGCTCTCAGATTCCATTACCTGCCATATAAGTGGCAAATCAAATAACTTTGGAAGTTTCTAGTTGATGCAGCATGGTTTTTCCAACACACATTTATTCTAATCTATAATTCAATTGACGCTGGTCCCTGGTGAGCAACATAATTCTCAGAGATGATGTCTTCCTGTAGGAAATTTGGATCCTTTTTATCAGATAGTTTCTAGGAATGCAGTGTAGAGAAATACAAGTGTACGTTGCATACATTCAACAACAGGGATTTTCCATATTCGTATAGAGCAGATGCGTACATATTGATAGCGATATGGGGGTTTCTAAGAACACGATCTTTACAAAACTTTGGGCAGAAGGGCAATGTAATTTGTACACAGTACAAATACCACTGGGCATACCGACTGTGACCTCAGATGTGCCAGTCACATGATCAGATAGAACATCTGTCTGTCTGGACTGTCTGCTTCCCTAGGCTTCTTTAAAAGCATAATGAGATCTTGTCAAATGGGCAAAACTATGCTTTAACTCATAGAATGTTGCACAGATATAAAGTGGTTGGTTCTTACTGAGAAGGAGGGAAGGGAGACAGTTATCTGGGAGGGGACCAGCCTACAAACAAGACTTGAGGGCTGGTCAGTTCCAGGATCTGAGGAGGAAAAAAGCCCCTTTGTGAGTGACCCTGGTGGCTGAAAGACACAAGAGATGATGAGGTAGAGTGACTTTTTTTTTAACACAGCCATATATGTTTTAGAAGAATTTTCCAGGTTGCAATGAACTCATTCAAATTTCCCCTGAAAGTAAAGTGGCCAACCTTTGGCTTACTAGGCCAGATTGGAAATGACTCAGGACAGCCCCAAAGCCAGTGGGGGAAGAATCACAGAAAGTGTCTGGGGAAATAAATTGCAAAAGACTGGGAGGCTGAGGGGGTAGGTTTGGAGAGAGATGATCTAATGGAAGCTTTAAATTGAGTGAGAAGGAAGGTGAAGGGAACGCGAGAAGACTGGAGGAAGAGGTTGGGCCGGGTTACCTTCCATAGAGCACAAACCCTTGCAGGGACTGTGGCTATCTGCAGGTGCCATTTCTACACTGCTGTCTACATCCCATGACTAAAACAGTGTGAGCCATGCAGGAGAGGCTTAATAAATGCTAGCTAGATGAGTTGAACAGATGCAGAGGGAAAGTCACAACGGGACCCCTAGTAGTACCCTTTGGCCCTAAAGTATCCTCCTGGCCCATCTCTCTACAGCTAGAGCTGGAAACAAAGATGGATGTACCAAGCCAACCCCCAGAAAACTAAACTGTTCAAGCTATGCAATACTATTTGTTTTCTGATTACCCCAAACCAGGAAACAAACCTGTTCATTTCTTTTCCTCTGCATCCAGTTAGGGAGCCCCATCAGTAATACCTTCAAAATCCTTTGAATCATTCTAATTTCACCATGGTTCCTACTCCAACCCACCATCTCCCATTGGACCATAGCAGTGGCTTCTTCACTGGTCTGACTTTCCACAGTCTTCCAATTTTCTCTCTTTCTCTCTGTCTGTCTCTGCCACTGTCTTTCTCTCTTCCTCTTAAATATAGTCAGATGGAAATAGTATATTTATATGTTATATAATCTTACTCTAATTTTATATAATATCCTTATATAAAATAATGTGTATATTCACATAGAGTCATTCTTCTGCTTGTAACCACCCAGTTGCTTTCAATGAAAGCTAACCACCCACTTAGCTTTCCCTAACAGCTCCGTTTTATATTGGAATGTAAAATTCACAGCAGTGCCTGTGAATTTGATTCTGAGTCTGTCCTCAAAAGAGATTTTTCTCTTAGAGCACTAAGGGGTCAGGTATCTGAGCCTGCCGGCCTGACTGATCAACAGCACCGCACAAAACCTCACCGGGCAAGAATGTGTTCTTCATGGCCCTACCATGAGTTTTCTGACTTCTAGGACCAAGAGGAAAAGAACGTCTAATGCAAAAATCTCCATAAGGGGAGGGAAGGCTGCATCTGTACTCAACAGTATTCTTTCGTTTTCAGTTTTTATACTTTGTGGGACCTTTTACTGCTACATCACTGTGTGGCGGTCTCTTCAGTCCTGCTCACTTCTCAGAGTAACTGAGAGCAGTTTACACATCTGTAGGGCAAGAAGAGTAAGCTAATAGCTACTCAGTGCTTTGTTCTTTGGCACTTCCATGCTAGTGGGTCCTTTACAAGGAGAGCTGACCACCCTCGCTGTCACCAGAGGCTTCCCAAGAAAGGAAGACAATGGCCAGCTGCTAACGTTTTCCTCCCTCCAAGAACTTATTTGGATCCTAAGAATTCCACTGAAAGCAGCTCAGTGGTTACTTTCTTAAGCCTCAAAAGCGTTTCATGTCAGCGCCCTCTGCCTCTGCCCAGGGAGAGTGGGCACAGACCAACAGGGCTGTACTGTAACAGCCCTCGGCTTTCAGGCCTATTCTCTTACCACAAGTTTCACTACTGACTTCACAGTGAGTTATCACTCCGTACGGATCTGCGCTTTTCAAAAAGGATTTTCTTTCAAACTGTTTTCAATGTTTTGTTTCTTTTGTGCCATTTGACATCTACTACCACCAACCAGTGGGATCTGAGTGACATTAATGACAGTAGTACAGTGAATCCAGGCTCTATTCAAATGGCATTAAAAGCCCACCCCATGACTGCTGGTACTGAGAAGGGAAGAGACATAGTTTTGCTCTCAGGATACTCATGGCCCAGTCGGGAAACAAAAATGTTATTCTATCCCCCAAGTCTTCTAATGTTATGGACTCACCCTGCCTGTGATATCTAAGTAAAAATGGCTAGTGAAAAAGGACATATAAAGAGTTTTTTCCTTAATGGTATTCAGGAACCAATTTAAAAGGAACATTTTGTTCTTCTCAATAACCAATGAATAATAGAGTGGATTGTGTTTGGTGCAGCGATATACAAGTAAATACAGAGAGGATGTGCACAGTACATTCCAGTTGGGAGTGGAGAGAAGGCTCAACGAGAAGCCCTGGCTAAGCTGGGTATGGTGAATGACTAAAAACTTACCACAGAGGTAAAGGGACTCCAAGTAGTAGACTTGTATCTGCAGGAGACAGAGGTATCAAGGAACAAAGAATATTGATGCACCTCTGATGTAAGCTTACGTGCTGACGATAAAGTTCATGTATTTTTTAAACAGTAAAGCACAGGTGACTTTTATGAAGGAAAAGTTTTGTGTTACCAAATCAGAATGTCACCATGACATAAAGGCACAGATAAGAAATGATAAAATTGGGCTGGGGGAGTTAGCTCAGTGGTTCTGGCTTCTGCCTGGCAAGTGTAAGGTCCAGATTTCCATCCCCAGCATCATGTACCACAATGCTGGCGTGGTGGTAATCCCAGCACTCAGGAGGGAGGCAGAGGCAGGAAGACTGCTGAGTTCCAGGCTTGCCTGGGCTACATAGTGAGCTCAGGGCCAGCCTGACCTACAAAGTGAGATCCTGTCTTAAAAAAAAAGGAATGATAAAATTCACAGCACTTGGTTGCTGATAGAATCCAAAGAACAAGGGAAAGAGAGAATTCCAGAATGTAATAGTGAAAAGGGCAACAAAACATGTATTTAGTGGGGCGAGATTTGGGGTGGGTAGGGGAATGGGAAAAACAGAATTAAATCGTGTCATAAACTGGTACAAATTCCCAATACTGAGTGTGATCATGATATGATGGGTATCAATAAAGATAAAAAAATTTTTAAAAAAAGAATTTAATTGTGGAAAATAGTGTGGGATTTCCTAAAAAATTACAAATAGAGTTACCATTGATCTGCAAACACACTTGTGGGTATACATCCAAAAGAAATGAAAGTGGGTTTACAAAAATGATACCTGTACTCTCACATTCAATGCAGAGCTATTTACAACAGCCAAGTGGTAGAAGCAACCCAAATGTCTATACATGAATGGTTGAAGAACCGTGATGTATACATATGGTGGAATAACATTCACTATTTAAAAAGGAAAAACATTTGGATATATATATTACAACATGGATGATCCTGGAGACATTAGACCAAGTGTGTCTAGTCACAAAAAGAGAAATATTGTACGATATTATAATGCCACTGAGTGAGAGATAATTCCACACCGGAACACACAGCAGAAATTAAAAGGTGGAAGTTCATTCATGCACGTGGACTCCACTTCCTGGTGAAGTGAAGCACCAAGTTGAACCTGTGAGGGGTTTTTAAAGGAAAAAACTGGTGGTTACAGAAATGGGATAAAAGGCGATTACATCATTATCTTTGCAGACCACAGCTACAAGGACAAAAGTATGACTATCTTAACAGATCATACAGCTTTACAATGTAAAACTCTCTTTATGATACTTCCCATATATTCCAGGGAGAATATATTCATCTTTGGGAAGGGTTATGTAGGCAAGGTCATACAAGGGCAGTGTGCATGTGGTTAGGTAAAAGGTCACATTCCTAAGGGTTTGTCTGGCTAAGGGCAGTGGGTAAGATAACATGGAGTAATTCTGGTTATGTGAGTTGCAATATATTTATATGAGACAGAAAGTGAACAGAGTTATCAGGGGCTGAAAAATGGAGGTGATATAAGGGGGATAGGTGTGACTATCAAACTGGTAAATCTGATGGTGAGTTCGTGTTCTCTAAAATTGAATAATTAATTCTAGGAACAACAGAGGGTAAGAGTAGGACAAGATTTATTGAGCTTCTGTCTAATAGAGACAGAAGAGAGACCAGAAAGTGGGTTGCCCAGGACCCTGTTTCCTGGTTTTTGTTTTGTTTTGTTTTGTCTTTGGTATCAGGGATCGAACTCAGGCCCTTGTGCATCCAAGGTTGGTGCAGTATTACTTGAGCTAAATCCCCAGCCCTGTTTCCTGTTTTTTTTTTTTTTTAATGGAGCAAAGCCATGAGGTGAGGTGGGTTCAAGGTGGGATAAAACTATAAGACCCAGTGGAAAATTACAAGGTGGGCATGAGGTGGACAAAACCATGACCAACCAATAAGGTTACAAGTACAGTTAACCAGGTAATATTGATTAAATGGGGGATCAACTGGGAAAAAAAGGCCAATACAGGGAATTTCCACATTTAGAATATCAATCACAGCTATTCATCTCTAGGGGAAGTACCATCTCCTTTCTTTTTCTTTCTTTTTTTTTTTTTTTGCTTTTTGGAGACAGGGTCTCGCTTTGTAGTTCATGCTGGCCCTGAGCTCACTATGGAGCCCAGGCAAGCCGCCGCGAACTCAGCAATCCTCCTGTCTCTGCCTCCCGAGTGCTGGGATTACAGGCGTGAGCCACCACGCTCAGCATTATATGTGGTAACCGGGATCGAACTCAGGTCCTTACGCTTGCGAGGCAGGTGCCGGAACCACTGAGCTAACCCTCCGGCCCCTCCTTTCTTTTTCTCATGCTATCCAGGGAAAGTGCCGCAGGGATTCTCTATGTTGGATCCTTGAGGGTGTCCCTGTCTGACTATCTATAACTTACCTGTCTGCAATAGAGGAAATGAGGAGTTAATTGATTAATATGTACAGAATTTCTTCTTTAGAAGATGAGAAAGATACAAAAATCTATTTCTCAGCATGAAAGTGCTTAACATTGTTGAACATTTAAAAATGGTCGGGTGGTCAATTTTATGTTGTATTTTATCACAGTTTTAAAAATTCTATCTTGCATGTTGTGACCACAGTGGATATACCAGAGGGCCTCTGAAGGGAAGATAGTGGTGCTGATGATGGAGCCCCTGCCCTCACACAGCCCAGCCGAGCTCTCTGCCACCAAACTATACCCCAACTCCTTATCTGTCTCCATGCTTCCTGACATGATGGTGGCCGTGGCATAACTGATGTAAGAAATAGTGGCCCTGGATCATCAGGAAAGGGTAAAATGTTAATCTACCCTTCAGTCACCCTTTATAGTTAAAAGGACATGCAAAAGACCGCTGTCAAAACTTAGCAACCAGATCTTGCTTTCCAGCAACTATTTTCCAAAGTAAAGCACAAGAATTTCTTGGAGAAGTGATTGATTCCAGGACAGAAGAAAGCAGGGAAAAGCACCACTGGGCAAGTACTACAGTAATAATTGTCATAGGCCATCTACACTAATGAACCAGTGGGGGAAAAAATCAATGAGGAAAAAAACTTAAAGAGAGAAATAGTGTAGCCTCAAAATGTCACAGCTCAGATGTTGGATTAATGATGGAGAAATCCAGCAGACATCACCTTAATGATCAGGGTTAACATCTTCTCTCAGAAAAACAGAAATCACATGCACCTTGATCCTGTGTGTGAGTGGAGTGCAACACCACATCCATGGCACTCCTCCCCAAAACACAGAGCCTCGATCCAATTACATGAAGCATCAGATAACTCCAAAAGAGGGATCCTCTAGGAATCATTGACCACTCTTTTAAAAAATGTCAAGATTGGGCCAGAGATTTACCTCAGTGGCTCTGGCGCCTGCCTAGCCAAAGGAAGGTCCTGGTTTGATCCCCGCTAACCACATATGACAATACTGGGCATGTTGGCTCTCACCTACCAGCAATTAGTACCACATACCATAATGCCAGGCATGGTGGCTCACACCTGTAATCCCAGCACTCAGGAGGCAGAGGCAGGAGGATTGCTGTGAGTTCAAGGCTTGCCTGGGCTACATAGTGAGCTCAGGGCCAGCCTGAACTACAAAAGCAAGACCCTATCTCAAAAATAAAATAAAATAAAATAAAATATTAAAAATAAATAAAAAGTTAAATTCTTAACAAACACACCTTAATTGGACAACTCCCCCCAAATATTTCATTTTTTTATTACTTAACTCTAAATGCTCTTCTGACATTTTGACAAAATACATAAGTATAGCCTGTGTGTGTGTGTGTGTGTGTGTGTGTGTGTGCTGGTATTCTTTTTCTTTAACATAATTTGATTTGATCATTGAATAATTTGACTACTGGTCACAAGTACTACATATGAGTGGCCTTGTGATAAGCATATAAAGCATGAAAATGAGGAGCATTTGGTTTCTGGTCTTGAAAAATTTTCAGAACCATGGGAATATGGATTGACATGAATATGAAAAGCAGTATAATATGATAAGCTTCCTAGCAAGTAATTCAATAAAGGATGGTAAGATGTAAAAAAGTAACTGGTTTTCCCCTATTTTTCAGCATCTAATATCTTGACACAACTGGCATAATTACAGACTGTGCTTTTGTTGTTCAGAGTTGTCATTGCTACTTAAATCAGTTCTCCTAAAAGATTTCAGGGGTGACCAAACTCAGACTAGAATGACAAGAATAGAATCAACACAGAATGACAAGAGGTCAGTCAGATTTTCATCAGAGAGTTAAACTAATTTGCCTCATTTCTAAAATGCAGCTCCCAAGTACGTACCAGTTACCATGCCTTTTTTCATAATTGTAGGTAATTGAGTACAAATTGGTGCAATTCACTTTCCCAACAAGAATTCCCTGTCCTTTCCTTCCCTGGGAGACTAGAGAGACCAAGGACCCCTCAGAGGACGCTGCTCTGCCTTCCATCTCACATACTCCCAAGCGTGTCCTTCAGTTCTGTGTTTTTCACCTCCTTCTGGCTCCTTCCTTGATTCTATAACATGCCTGGTCTCCCTTACTACGTGAACTCATCCAAAAAAATTTCACTATCAAAGTCATCAAAATGGGGAAAACTGCTGCAGCCAAAAGGGGTTTAAAGACACATGAGGACTAAATATGATATGGTTTCCTACGGAATTCTGGAATAGAAAAAGAACAGTAGGTTAAAAAGGAAGGAAATATAAATAATGTATGGATTTTTGTTAATATTAGCAATATAAATTCATTATTTGTAACAAATATGCTAATATTACTAATTAGTATAATGTTACTGATTAAGAAACATGAATAGTAAAGAAAGCTAGACGTGGAAGGTATAGGAACTATGTACTACCTTTATTCTGTAAATCTCAAGCTGTTGTATTAGTCAAATTTCTGTTACTGTAGCAAAGTGTCTGGGATAACCAATTTAAAGAAGGGAACGGTTTACTTCAGTACAGTTTTGGAAGTTTCAGTCATGGCCAATTGGCCTCATTGCTTTTGCACCTGTGGAGAGGGAGTATATCATGGGACAATGTGAAGAGGAAATTAGTAAGGTAGGAAGGAGACAGAGAAAGAGAAAGACAGAGAGAGACAGGGAGACAGAGAAACTGGCAGTTCCAGTATCCATCCAAAAACGTGTGCCTGTGACCTTCCTTGTGGAGAGCCAAAGGGCAACCGCGCCCAAAAGATGGCGCTGAGGAAGTAGATCAAGTGGTCTATATCCACTGAAAAACAAGTCTATATTTAGGCATTGCCTGATCAGCCAGTTCGCTTCCGCTGTATAGCCGCCTATCCCAGAATGCCACGTGTCCTTCAGGCATTGGCTGATGACTATGTATATATATACTGGGAGAGACCTGTGAAGACCTTTTTTGTT